>UZAN01040667.1:23644-38153 GCA_900618425.1 Echinostoma caproni
TTTACAGTTATGTGTGCGTATTTATATCTCATGTAGAAATAAATGTGGTTGGGCCATAGAGGTTATGTGTGAAAATGCAACAATGTCTGTCAAGTTTAATCGGGGTCAGTGGATAAAATGGGGACAATGGGTGAAAAAGGGGTGGGGGGGGAAGGTCAATTTTGGATTTTTCGGTGACCTTTCTTTTCATGTGTCATTTGTCACGTCATGTTGCGTCATCATGATACGATTGAGGTCATGGTTCGGGTCATCACGTAGGTTTGATTGAGGCCAAGGCAGCTGAAGTGCGGCAACCATCTTCTTCTGTTTGCACAGTGGTGGGTTCATGATTTTGATTGCTACAGCTTCCGCTGTTGACAAGTGACGTATCCGAACTTGCTTTGATTTGTTTTGGGGTACTTTGTAGATGACTTTGAAAGCGTCGTTGTCTGGCTGATGTCCGGTATCAGCGAGGTGGCCCATAATCGCACTGGTTATTGTTTTCTTGCAATTCGTTCTCAGCCAAGCCGGTTTATGTTCTCTGATCCTTTGGGAGAGCTGCCTTATCGTTCGTCCTACATAACTTGCCGAACATGTGCAAGTGAAAGAATAGGTAATCATAGATGAGGAGAGGATTGGCAGCTTATCCTTGAGGTTTGTGCAGCGCTGAGGCCGGCTTGTAAACATCAAGCGTAGAGTGGCGGCTGGAAATGTTCTTGCGGTAGCTTTCTCAAGACGTCTTCTTAGTATATCACCACTCGAGTCTCCTTTGAACGGGAGTTGCAAGAATAGTTCTTTCTTTTTGACCGTGCTTGGTTTAGGCATTGTTGGCTTTTCTGCGAGGTTCTTCTCGATAAACCGCTCCGGGTATCCATTATTGAGGAGTGAGGATTTGATGAATTTAAGTTCTTCCTCCACTAGATGGGATTTGTTCACTAGGCTATTGGGGGCCTAAATTGAAACTAACCACTGAAACATTCAATT
This sequence comes from Echinostoma caproni, assembly GCA_900618425.1. Lineage (NCBI taxonomy): Eukaryota > Metazoa > Platyhelminthes > Trematoda > Plagiorchiida > Echinostomatidae > Echinostoma > Echinostoma caproni. The sequence continues at coordinate 24,608 of UZAN01040667.1, forward strand.
CTGAGCATGGTGACCGATTTATCGATCCAATTTGACGCGATTCCTTCCTTACTAGACCGAACGAGGTCAAATACCGACGGGTTCGTTCATTACCGCATAAAGCTCATTCGGTCAGCTGTCAAGGTCATCACGCTTCCGTGTTGGGGGAAGAACAGTAAAATCGTACCCCACTGAAACTTGAATGCTCACTCGGTAACTCACACAAAGAGAACTTTTGATCATTCCAAGTGGATGGTGTTTTGAGAGATCCGGTCCAATCCGTAACGTGTTACGGCTGAGGTGAGGTATCCAGCAGAATGCGATTGTTCAAATAGTTGTTTGGCAGATTTGAAGTTTTTATGTCGATTGTGATAAGTTCAGTAGCCTCGGTGGGATTCGAACCCACGCATGGACGCCGCCTACGCGCATGCTCTACCAGCTGAGCTACGAGGCCACACCGATAGCAATGATCATTTTACATTCGAATTTACCCATCCAACTTACAGAGGCATGTGGCATCCACCAGTTCGCAGGTAAGCTGACTGCCCCGACAGGTTTTCCTTAGAATTCACCGGACTCCACCGAATGAGCTTCTAAGACACATGCAACATGTGCCACATGCCTCTGTAAGTTGGATGGGTAAATTCGAATGCGATTGGTTGGATTCATTTAATATGAATAGGTATGAGGTCACCTGGACCCATAGCACACCTAAATTAGCGAGTCTTATGCGGTTGGCTAATACAATTTCTAGGTTTCCGGTTCCTGCACTTGACCAGTAGCATCTCGGAACTTAGGTTGTTAATAACACGTAAAAAGTCAACTCCACCAGGGGGTTTTATTCAGGAAAACGTTGCTGAAGTGACACCCTAGCGATCGAAACACTGGGGAATCTGACCGAGATTCAAATCTACAGCTGCACATGAGCTACAATTAATTAGTAAACCTAAGCTGATCAACCGGATAGCTTTAGTAATTTATGGTTCAAGAGATAAGTGTCAATATAATAAATAAGCTTTGATTTGAAGAGTTGAACGTTATGTATAACGGCAAAATGGTCCAAACTTCGAAATGCATGACTGCATATATTTCAGGGATATCTCTCTGCTGACGAAGATACGATATTTTAGGGTTATTTTAGACGCGGTCCCGAACCTAAGGTCTGAACGACATCACGGATTGAATGACCTTCGGTCTAAATGACCGACGTCCCCATAGCGTCTATTTGCCCCCTCCAACCGCAACTGATGATTGGAATAAATTATTTCGTTTGCTGTGTGATTGACCCAGTGACAATGAACGTCGGCAGAAAGTTATGCAAACGAACAAACCTCTTATCAGTGATGCCTGCCCAGGCACACACACATCGATCAGACTATGTCGGCGAAACGACTAATGCAATGATCCGGAAAATTGATTGAGGTCAACATAAATTCTCATCGAGACAAGACGTAAGCGGAATGGATTTAGCATGTCCTCAAATATGTTCGACAGCGCATGTTAGAAGGATTGACGGTAGAATGCACAATGTGCACAGTCAAAGATGACCGCTGACAGTCGGCAAAAAATCAAGAAATTACCGAGCCTTGGCTATTATGCGACGTGGAGATGGGTTATCTTCTATCCGGCTATCCACCAAGATAAAAAAAGACAATCCGAACCGCAGTATCCACATCATGCGAGAACAAAAACAGTTAAATATCATTCCGGAGAAAAGCAATATTGCAGAAAGTGCAGTCCGTATTTTCATGACAGTTCACCTATCTTGAATAGGACAGAAATCATGAAGGAAGAGGCTTGTTCCTTTCCCCACGATGCATTAAAAATGAAAATTGTTCCCATCCGGTGGGGTAAACTATGATTTTTTCGTTAGCCGTGCATTCGGTAAGCTGTAATACAGACCATATTTTTAACTGGTCAATTTCGATGGAGTACAAAACCTGTAGGCAATATAGGGCTCATGGGACCAAATAAGCTGATTCAAACTGCACACATTTTTCGTCCGTGCCAACACTGGATTCGGTGGGAATGCGCAACAAATGAACCGAAAGATCTATATCTTTCCAGAATCCAATTCTCGAGGTTCAACACTCGGGTGGAGCTTCAAAGGATATGTTCATCTATGGCAGATATATGCACAATTAATTATCAACAAGATGAGGCAGTTATACTCTGTGGGGGGGATTGTAAACAGACTGCTCGAGCTGACAAACACAACTACATTGTGACTTCTCTGACGCGACTTCCCTAGTGTAGTTTACCTATCGTCTGAGATCCCTATTTACGAAGAGCCGTACTCGTGTTTCTGGTCCCCAAGTTCACCAGTCTTTTTACCTAGTATGTGAGGATGGTGATGTTGGTGATCAAGCCAACTGATCGGGATTAAACAGAGGAAATTGTATTGGTGCGTGAAGATATAGCCATGTGGCAAGCTTTTGTGGACAGTTCGGTTGATGGCGTAGCTAAGTTTGGTATGTTCTTCGACAACTGAAGTTCGACATGTAAGCAAATGATGCAATGCAAATCCAATTCGCAACTCGGAGAGTGGATTTGAGACGAGCAAGTCTCGAAGAGTCATTGCGATGATTCTGTATCATGTATTGTGGCTTAGATGCATTTAACCAGATACACATACTTGAAAAGCGTCAAAGACCGCGAAGCTGGTCATGTGCTTCTGAGAATTTCTTTCCAGTCATTCATATACTACGCATTATGTTAGTAAATGTTTGGATTGGTTCGTGTGATTAACAGCCGACCGGGTGAAAGCCCGTAATCAAGAGGATAGAATATTCACTAGTGAACAATAGCAAACTGAGTCCTGGAACTAGCTGCAGCTATTGACAGGAGGCCAAAAATCGAAGGGTTGACACTGTGGGATGGTAGCGCGTTCACTAATGATGAGCGCCGATAGAGGAGAAAGAACCGTGTTAATTCAGTGCCGAGAAGACTATAATGATAACAAATGAAACTGGGTGGTAGTCGCTGTTATTGGGGTACTTGGGATCACAGGGTCCGGAGATCGAATCTGTCCAACGTCAGCCAAATTTGGTGGTGGCACGTTTCGTTTTCATCCAGCTCTTTACCATGCCTATGCTGATGAGGCTTCATGTGGTTTACAACTCCGAAGCCCGGGGCTAAGATTTCGCATTCCATAACTAAACAATAGACTCCTCGTGGATATGGGATTAACTCCTTCTTCGGGTCGTCAATAGAGTTTGATAAAAAATAAAATATCCTTAAGGTAAGTAGCAGCCAAATAAGTGTGCAGTTCTTGAGACCTTCCTTCCTTGATCCGTAGGCTGAGCTGTCCACGGATGGAGATCGAGAATTCTTTGTTCTTTGTCCTCGATCTCTATCCGATATTCAGCTATTTAGGCAATTGCTATACGGAATTTCTTATATGTGACAACGAATATACTACGGTAAGGACTAAACTCGCGGATAGCAATTCGAATCCCAATGCGCGGAGTTCGGTCAATCAAGAAACACACCAAATGACCAAAAACTGTTTAGATTTGCTTCCACCCCCAAAAATGGCGCATACTTGCCTCGGTCAGATTGAAAGTAATATTTTTTATGTGATTTGAGTCACTTTAGGGTTGTCCGCAGTAACGAAATGGGATATCATTAAATGAGTTATCATGCTAAATATTCATGAGATCCATGGTTTACGGAAGTGGGGAACTACATAAAGATAAGGAATAGCACAGACATCAGTTCGATGAAAATCTCTTTACAATTAATTGTAAAACCCGAAATTGTTTGCGGAAAGATCTTACCTGTAACCACGTCTCCGTGGAATGTTGAGGGTGACCTAAATCGGACGCGCGCAACCGAAGACGATAGATTCCCGGAAGTAGAGGACTAGGCGATTCGGAATCAGCCACGCCACCGGCACCTTGCTGATCACCGGAATCTGGATTGACTGGTGTACCTGCAATAGCTACTTCACCGGTGTAGTTATCCACCTGAATGTACACAAACGAAAGGACACCAGGTGATTACACACTCTCAATCAGACAAAAAGTGGTCATCAGGTGGGGCAAAGGTTGCACAGATTGCAAACATTTCACATTGTGATCTGAGTTAATAATTTGCGGGTTTGGGCGTGTGCAGATGGGAGCAGATAGGTAAGCTGCATTGTGATGGAATCGTTTCCAGTTGGGTCGCGGTACGTGGGGAAAAATAACGGCTCCGGTTTGCTAAACACGGTCGTGTGGGTGTGACCGAACTCACGATATTTGCCGGAACAGAGCAAATATATAAATGCTGAAGTTTATGAAATAAAATACAGATAGAAACAACAATAATGGGAGAAAAGCAAACTCATCGATTCCGAATCGAATAGGTAAGAGTGNGTGATTATTGTACAACAGAAGCAGAACTAGATATTACGAGTAGGCCAATTTCGGAACCACATCATCCGCTGGTATTCGGAATTTGAGAGTTACAGTGTCATGATATACATAGTTCTGACACCTGAAAATTGGTTCAAAATGAAGTTATGGATCATTAATTTTAGGCATTTCAAACAAAATGTAGGTTGATGAACAAGCCCGATCTCAGGGACTTGTAATCATGACAATACACCAACCTAGACATGACTAAATAAGAACAAAAATATTTTCTTAATNGTGTTCACCGCTCTCTTTTGTTCGAACCTACTACGTTATGTTATGTTCTACAATTGATGCTGATTCACGGGAGAGCGGTTACGCAGCATGCATTTTGCCGAAAGCTTCAGTATGGTCGAGTATACATCTTCTTTCGTGAGTAGTCTCCAAAATACGAGGACGAAAAACTTAAATCCAGGACTATAATTACGTCAGTGAAATACTGAGAGTTCACCTAAAGGAGTCGGCACAACACCCTTATTCCAAAATAATTAGGAAGAGACGTTCAAGGTATACCCACACCTTCCCGGTAGTGGCCGTGTTCACCGGTTTGGTTGGGCATTGAGGTGTACTAGACACCTTGGGTGTTCAACCTGTTTCAGCGGGCACATGATCTGGTCAACTGGAGACTAGCGTCCTATGGACTACGGTTTTCAGGCACTGCCAAGTTGCTTTGTAGATAAGACTTTGGCTAGTCCAAGGCTCTGAATGTGGATCTTTCAAGAAAATTCATCAACTTTGTCGCATGCATTATTCTATCTAGGAGCAAATTAGAGATTGATTTCTATTTGTACGGGATTATTATACAGTGTTTTGTTTGGTCCACATCTGGAACTAGGACACACATGAAACATGTGCGAATATAATATAGTATTTCAGTCAACCTCAGCTGTCGCCAAAACTCAATTTTTGTCAGTTTAAACGTTTAGAAAACAAACCACCGACCTGTGCTATGCATAGTTTGCAATGTATTATAATATTCAGACATGGCTGGGTAACTCGAAAATAAAGTTTCCCCTCTTCGGAAGAAAACTAGTAGTGACATTACGAGATTTAAAAATTGTTGTTCAATAATAGGAAAGGAAGGAACGGTGCAACGCGTGCTTATCTCAAATGGAGTGTCCTGACGAAAATTTGTGTGCGAATGTTCTCTTTAATCACGGTGTGTTCAGAGATTGACGTCTGTCTAATCTCACATCGAACATTTGTTGCACAAGAGTGACGTAATCGGTATGGATCCGGAGCTGTGGATCGAATCGGCTGGTCGACTAGACGATATCAATCATGAGATAACCCGTGCTATCTAAGACCGTACCACAATCTAAGGTCTATTGAAGTTGACCTCTTGACCTATGATTGAATTTTCAGGCTTCGCGATACTTCTATTTCTCTGCCTTGTAACCCTAATTTCCGCCTTCAGAGAAAACTGGAGAATTTTGGAGAACTTCCGCCATTGTAAAAAAAATTCACAGACAGTTGCTACCGATATGCAGGGAGGTATGGTTCGTTTACGAACGTTCTCAGTGTCCATCGTAAATCTCTATGGTGGCACTCAACGCAAAAACAGGAAACGAACACGCGGTAGTTCTCTTGTGGAGGCCGTGTTCGAATACCTTTGAAGAGGCCCGTGACTCCCACATTCCGTATTACCTCATGTAGCCTTGAAGTGGTCCCATTCCTATTCCTATTCCTGGTTCTACGTCGTAATCCCAATCAAGTGATTCATTATTTCAGACGTAATAATCGATCATTTGCGGAAACAGTGTGTATCTCGGCGAAAGCGATTGTACGTCAAAAATTCGCATGTGACCCTAGAGGAACATACAAAAATCACATGTCCTAGGCCAAGCAGTGGATAAAGTGTACTCCAATTTTTTCAAAGTATTCGACCATTGGTGGCGGTGCTGGACTAGTTAAGGTAATCAAACTAGCGACTTGGCTGTTCTAATTTTAAAATGCACCATCGCCGCTCAACTTCGCCATTTCTACATTTCCTCAGGCAGCCTTTTTATGGCCGCGGACCCCTTCCTGAGACTTGATTCTACGCTTGTATCTTCAATGTAAATAGGGAGTAGAAACAAATTTAGTTTACTTTTATTTTACCATTTTAATCCTGCAAGAACCCGATTGATTTGGAAACCGGGAACTCAAATTCGAATCCAAGACTTCCTAAGACAAGATACCAGGGCAGTTCAAGTTTTTTATTTCTTATTCGGTGCTATCCACGTTCCTCGCAGGGCTTCACAGGGGTCTGTGCTTGAGAATCGTTTTTCTTTCGTTTTTACCAAAAGTATACCTAGCACAAAAAATATAGTTGCAGATGATGTCAAAACTGAAGGGCTTACTAGCATTTTGGAGAGAACTCAGCACCGTGCAGCAATATTACACTGAACATTGAACGCGATGCATCAAAATTGCCAGTCATATCATTAAACTAGAAAATCGGTTTCCTACTAAAATCGGTTTTCTACTAGAACACGAACAACGGCCACATGCATGGAATGAGCAAACCCTAGTGCTCGATCAAGGCGAACTAAGCTGTTCGATTAACTGCTTCACAGGGTCGTCCATTACTTAGGCACGCCGATCTGCTGAAGTGAGTTTCTAGTCGATGTGTACAACTCTTATTATGAGCATACCTGGGCCGCACATTAAGCGAGTCTGAAATTTTCAGGCTGCAACACGATTGGATCCAGCACAAAGCTGAATAGAAAGTAATAGAGGTGGCAACCCTGACGAACACCACTTTCTGTGGTGAACTCGGGCAAAAAAGTGCCGTGAGCTCGACTTCGGCTTCAGCTATTAGTAAAAAGGAATGCCAATATTGAGGTAAGCTTCTCGGGTACACCCTTCAAGAAGGAACGGCGCTAGAGCGTACAGCGGTTGACTAAGTTGAAAGATGTTTTCAGATCGAGGAACATGAAATGGCAGACATAGGAAAGAATTACTTGTGTTCTGGAATTTGGTGAAAAGTGACATGTGATCGACACAACCACGATCAGGTTTAAAACCAGCGTAACCGGTGGTTGGAGCCATTGAGTGATATAGCTGAGTGCCTTGAACAGTGGCGATTGTGCATCTCATATTCTTCGCAAACTTAACTGACCAGAATTCTTTAGTATCTCTTAGACAATGCTTTCAACATTGCAATCCTCCATCCGTTGTTTTATCCAACGCAAAGACAACAACAAGTTCACTTTCAGTTTGTACAACCATTAACCCTGCACTATCCTACATCGGTTTTGGTTGCTGTCTTTTGGCTGCCCATTTGGATAAATATTAGGAGAAAAACAGGAAAGTCGAAAGTAGGAGCAAACAGAAAATTTAGAATTTCATTGCACTAATGTTGCAGAGAAATTGACAAGATGCACAAACGCCACTGTTTACAAAACTCATTCAGTGTTTCTAACCATCGAATACTGTCATCCCGAGGTCCCAGAGAGCCTAACGGAACCTATATATTTTGTTTTTTATTACACACTTCCGTGTGATGAACGGCAGACAGGGCGAACTCCATAGTCCCGAGGACTTGCTTTTCATTGAAAGAAACTGGTGACCTAAGCCCCGGGACTTGGAGTGGCGAACCAAATAAGGCCCAGCTAGGTCAGGTTTGGGTTTGAACTGGACGACAGCAAAGTTGCCTACCAACAAAGTTGAGTGGCAGTGGCGGAGCTCGAACCTCGGACCATAGGGTCCAAAGCACGCCTGTGACAGCGATGAAACCACTGCGCTACAACTCCAAACTCCTGGTTAGGGTTTTCGTACCCTCATGCCAGGTATTAGCTTGACCACCTTTGATCTTTCTTCCACTCAATACCAGTCTCTGCGAACATCGCTCGCCGTGGCAACCTATCTGATGACATGCGTAACACATGCCCCAACCAAAGTGATTTATGGAGGTCGACCACTTGCTCTAGTGGGCGACCGCGAATACCCAAAACTCTGCGCCTAACCTCAACATTGCTCGTCCGGCTGCCCCACCAGATTCGTGGAATGCGGCGGTGTTCAAGCACCGACAGTTTATCTTTATCCTTACTTCTTAATGGCCAGGTTTCTGCGCCGTATAGCAGAACTGGCCGAACTGCCGCAGCACACACTCAACCCTTAACAGACAGCCGGATGTCGCGACGGCGCCACAGATGTCTCAATTTGGCAAATGCCAACCGAGCCTTCTGTATACGAGCTGACACTTCATTCGTAATGCGTCCACCGAATGAGATGCAGCTGCCCAAGTAACAAAACTTGTCCATCTGCCCAGTTAGATTGAGACTGGGTGCAGGATCAACCCAATCTTGAATTAACATTTTACACTTTGAAGATTCAAAACGTATATCAAACATGGCTACGCTGGCATTCAAGCTATTCTGAAAAGCTTGCAACTTCTTCACTTAGCAGCTGCTGCACGAATGTGCATGGTTAATGGTTGTAAAAGCCAAACCGAATCCAACAAGCTTTTAGCAATTGCAGAAATAATGACCAAGAAAATAGTCCTGCAACTGTTCTGTCATACCCATCTGGAAAACTCCAACCAATTAGGTCGTACTCAACTAAATACCGCCAAATTAAATAGTTAATTTTGGTGTCTGAAGTACTGCAGAACTCCAAACATTCAAATGAATCACTACCAATGTTGTCATCTGTCCTCTTCCTCGGGGGACATTCACTTAAGTTAATGCTCCAAAAATATATTAACGGCAATAATGGCATCCTTCATTTACTCTCAGAGTGTGCAGTACTTGGAATCTGCCACATTATTCAAGTTGTCTGTACGCCTAAATCTGATTCATTCAAGTAGAGATTCGAGGAATGCAACATCCGTGAACGTACGTCAAACAGTGAAACCTATATATGAGACCGAGTACAGAATTTCCCATATCCCTTTGTTCGGACAACCGAAAATATTATCCGGCGAGCAAAACGGCTTCTCATAAGCACTTCATATAAGAAAACCTGGACCTGAAATCTCTTTTAAGAAGCTATCGAAATTGGCTGATTGTTTATTCATTCTAGTTTTCGCCTCAAGTTATTCAAATGTCTTAGTTCCATAGTGTGCTTACTCACCCGATCCCACAAACGCTGACCCATAGTCCTAGATACAAATTTAAGTCAGTCAGAAAGCGTGGGATAATACATTGTTTGGAGCATCAACATTTCACTGTTATCTTTAACATCATCATGAGGCATGCGTAGTCAGTAAACGGAGACGTCTAACTGACAAAATCCAAATATGTCTCGAAAGAAATACCTGAAATGCATACGAGCATACTGTGCCGAGGTACAAAATACTTTGTCAGTTTATTCGTGCCTAAGTGAACGCTTAGTTTTCTCGACAAGCCATATGACATCAGACCGGAGGCGTGTAGTTTATAGTTAATTCGATCTGTCCCATCGATCCTTAACAAATGATCGACGTTTACTCCTTCAATCAATTTGGCGAAGAGCAATTTTATTTTCAAAAATATCATATATCAATACTGCACGACTTATGTCCAGAACAATTTCGCTGCATCTCAACATGGTGCGTAATGCAGAAAGCTCAATGTTTATATAGGGATTTATCATGGTAAAAACTACAGTAAAATATATCAAAACAGATAAACAGTTTATTTTACTTTACGCTATTGTCATGCTAAAGCCTCATATAAACGTTGCGCTTTCTGCATTAAGCACCATGTTGAGATGCAGCGAAATCGTTCTGGACCTAGATCGTGCAGTATTACGATGTAGTCTTTTCTATTGAGATTGGTCTCGGGAAAGGCTTGCTTTAATTTTATTTTCACTGGAGCTAAGACCTTTACGGAAAATTTTCTCTACGATGACCAGAAGGAGATTCGGTGGTACACCAAATTTCAGATCTGAAGGTGTTCAGGCACCTTTAGTGTAAGTTTGCGCATTATGCGAGAATTAGAAGAACTCATGGAAACTCAGTAAGGTTTGCTGGTAATGGAATTCAAAAGTGACACAAATAAATGTATCTTCACGTTTAAAGGGACACGTTAAACTCAACAATCGCCATGTTTCATAGACCTCTCCAGTTTTAAACTGAGAAACCTGTATGATCAAGCGTGCAAGCAGTTGCTGGTTTCGAAAGCGAAATGTGTACGTATTCCACTTCCGCCCAACGTTTACTGGAGAAGTTTTCAGCATAGGATTCTACGTTGTGTAGGTAAATCAAAAACAGTAATATCGTCGGGTACCGGAGACGATGACTCACACCATCACTTACCTCAAACACAGTTCGTTTATGTGGATCGATCAGAGTGTACACCACACGTCCGTTATCCCCAGCATCCCGATCGGACGCTCGTATGCGCACGATCAAATGTCCCGGAGGTAAGTCGGAGGTGATGTTCACTTCTTTGTCCTGATCGTGAGGATAATGCCAAACCGGTTTATTGTCATTCTCGTCGTCCACGGTGATTGTGGCATTCAGTGTGCTGCATAGAGGAGATTTTGGAGCCGAATCACATGCGACTAATTCCAGTGTGTACGCATTCGTTTTTTCTCGATCCAAAACTTCCATCGTACGAATCACACCTTGTGCATCAACTTGGAATAGATCGGGAGCGGGAGTCCCATCAGCACTGACCCAAACGTGTCGAAGACTGTAGCGAACCTAGTTTTGTGCGGATAGAGAGAATAGTTAGATTGTTGTTATTTCTGTTGGCAAGTCGGAACGATCAAACAAAAGGCGAACTGTGTACAACAATCATTAAGGAACGAAGCCGCGTTTATTCAGTTAAATCCACAGGCTTTAAGTAGAATGACGCAAACCTGGGTCCATACTTTGTTCAGCTATAAAAACGATGAACATCTTGGGATCATCATTAACAAATTGACTGTAGTTCCGGTTTTTAAAAGCTGTTAGGAAACGTATAATTTCAGTAACTTACTTATCATACCAATACTGGTAATAACTACCAATGACAAGAATGTTGTCGTTTGAATTCTAAGAGATTCGGTGGAGTTATACCGATAATAATTCTGAAGGACAAAAACGAGCAGTACAGAGTTTCCAATGCGTTTCAGGGGCGAGTAATATTTTGATACTGCATGGAGAAAACATTTCATTTTAATCAAAATTATTAAAAACCGTTACTTTTATTCGTTTCTTTCTGTTGCTCTTGCTGAGTAGATCACTGCACAGTCATCTTCAGACATCCCGTCAAGCAAAAGATGCCGTAAGATATAAATAAATGGGAATTTAGGCAACAGCGCTGTTCGAACACATGGTCACTTTATCGAATATAATAGGGACATTAGGCAACGTCAACTTAATCCTGCGCATATTCTGTCTTTACGTAAGCTTCTCCAGGAGAGGAGAATAAAATCGATATACTTTGAAAATAACTGAAGCTGAAAGGCGATCGATTGAGTCTAAAAAACCGACGGGGCAAACCGGTCTTCGATTCGACTAATCAATCAATGTCAAACAGCAAATATCTTCGAGTTGATTCCATATTTATCAATTCAACGGAGAGAAACCGGGTTTTCATAAACAGTTCAGTTTGTATTTGACACATTTCTTGTAGGTTTAGTGGGTTTTTGTCAAACGCTGGGGTCATGGACTGCTATCAGTAGAAAACACGAGGGTTGAGCAGACAGTTTCTGGATGCACAAAAATTTTTATTTATTACACAAAAAAGCATTACATTTTATAGAAGTATTCTCCACCAGCGTTCAAAAATAGATCCCGGCGTCCAAACCTTTTGGCGAAACAGCTCGACCATGCCGAAGCAGGTAAACCTTCGACCAGTTCAATGAAGGTCACCACTGCAGATGTCTGTGACTCGTGTCGGATTCTACGCATTATGCGTTCTCTAGCCAGAAAACAGACGTCGACATGGGACCTGATTGCAGTTGCGTTGTCATAGTGCAGCAAGGACCCTGGAGTCCGTGGGCGACGCCTGGCAACGGCTTCCAGCACTTTCGGTAGACAATGGGTGGCCTACCAGTCTCCGGTGACTGTGCTTTGCTGCACGAGCGATAAAGTAGCAACATGACCAGCTTCGGTCATGAAAACGGCCATCGTCTGCTTTGTTACACTGCGCTCGCGTCGGAATTTCTGAGGCGGTGCCTCACCAACCGCCGTCCACTGAGCAGATTACTGCTTGATCTCTGGGTTGAAACTGTACACCCAAGACTCATTACTACTGGTTATCTCTCAAAATGGATTGGATTGTCCTTCATCAAANACTGCTTCCTGTCCATCACTGAGCTGATGGGGTACCCGGCGTGCGCAAACCTTTCTGAGGCGGAGGCGTGTAGGATGGAGCGGATTGCTCCCGATGAGATTCTGATGGCTTTCGCCACTGTCACCCGAGCATCCTCCTCCACCATCGCTTGCACAGCAGCACTGTTGTCCGTGGAGGTGGCATACACAGGTTAACTACATTGTGTCTCATCATCCAGGGACCACCTGCCATGCTTGAATTCCTCAAACCACTCAAACATAGTGCTTCTGAAAGACGCATCATTGCCAAAGGTAGCTCGCAAAAGATCAACACTCTACTGCTGCTGCTACAGTAATGGTTGATTAGCTAGGGATGTTTGACGATGAAGCTGACACAATATAACGCAATCGCTGAAGCGGATTTCCATATGTTATAAAACGGAACTGAGGGAACATGATTAAGTCGTAAGTTACAAGATGATATGGTATAGAACGTCCACTTTAGCATGTTGCAATTCATTAACTGGACTACAACTATCAAGAGTACGGTTACAAACAGATCCAGGAATATGAATCAATCATAAATTCGAATGTGAAAAGATCAGTGCTATCGGTGTGTTCCCGTAGCTCAGCTGATAGAGCGTGCACGTACAAGGCGTAGGTGGCGTCCATGCGTGGGTTCGAATCACACCGAGGCTAGTGAACTTTCCACAATCGACATACAATCATATAGTTAACGAGTATTTTCATAAAGCGAAATGTTTATTGCAACTAGAATTTAAAATGTGGTGTTGTACACGTCAACGTAAGGAGCATGTCATTGTATTTTTCGTCACCTGTTTTCATTGTCGTCATGATTTAATGCTTAAAATTAAATTCAAATATTCATTCGCAAACCCGTTTCGCTTACTCATGAACGAAGAATGGTTATTATGATTTACCCTCAATGAACTCCTTCCTTTTATATGATGTGTTCAAATCGATTTGGAAAGTAAAGTTT
>UZAN01040667.1:38896-67762 GCA_900618425.1 Echinostoma caproni
CGCGGCTTGAGGGTGTTGCTCTGAGACATACAGCAAACAGCGTAAGGTCCATGGAACTTCACTGGTAACCTGAAATCAGTAACAACTTCATTCCTACAGATTTGCACAACACTCACTGCTGCAAAGATAACCATCAACTTCATTTACCTTCAACCGAAAAGAACTGAGATTATTCTATTTGCGGATGAAATTTACCCTGAAAATAAAGTTCACCTTAGGCGATCATAAATAAATCGTGCATTTGTCCAGAAAAGCCGGCACTACTGAATTAAATTTGTAAGTATTTATGGAATATTCAGAAAAATTAAATATTTCTGATTGTTTGTTCTCCATGACCGTGATCGGATTTGATCGATAAGTCTATTGAACTCCAGCTGCTATCGCAACTTCGTTCAAATGGTAGAAATCGCTGTCTCGCGCGGGAGCTGAGAGACGCCCTGAATAACAACTTATATTCTAAAGCGGTTCACATATCCGTCGTTGCCATGAAAGTGAACAGATTAGAAAACTTGAACGTGAGCTATTGCGTGATATCGGAGACAATAATCATATCCACATGACTTGCATTAGAACATCCTTCGGAAAGAATAGGTTTTGCACATTCACAGATGCTTGTGAAGAACAAGTGATGTGAGTAGTGCGTAGCATTTGAAAATGTGTCATCCGTTCGGTGACTAAAGGAAACAGCTGTGCGGAATTATCACTTTGCAGTCACGTACACACCAGCACGAACAGATACGGGCAAGTAGATTGTTTGATAGATAACCAGAAGAACATGCGATATTAGCTTGCTCTCCGGTTTCTGTCATCGCTACATTTAGATTCCGAATGACCTTTGACCCCAATTACCTCTGTAGTCCACACAAACGACAAACGTGAGGTGCAATTAGAAACAACGAACAACAAGCCTCCATCTCCCGGTCACCCTAAAGCCACGGGGTTCGCTCTCTTGCTCTGCCTTGGGGAGGGGGACGGGAAAATGACGTGACAGAGGATGACTGACTATTACAAACATACGTTGCGTGAGGGACTGGGGATTCATGCGATGGTGATTGTGAGAGAACGATTAAGTTACAAAGATAGATGTACTGACACTCCACACACACGACCAATCGAAACAACGCGAGCCAGACACTTGGGGCCCGGCAACCCGTATTGCCAAACGGAGACACCATCTGGGTTTAGATGGATGAGATCGCGTGAAGTGATGCGATAACCGATTAAAGATTGAATGGGTGAGGAAGAAGAGAAATGTTCTGGGCACAAAGGGGATGCGCAGTTGCTGTTGTCAACTGAAAACTGACACAACCAGGCCAAGGTGAAGCGTTACCTCGAACCCTTAAATGATGACGGTCCCGACAACAACCACCATTGTGAAAGCAACTCAATGCAGAATCAAATTTGGGGTATATCTCAACACCGATCACGAACAATCAAATCAGTCAAATTATCACCCGAACTATGAACACGCAGTCGTTTACGAAGTTTACAGTACAGGAAAAATTCTACTACAGAGAGTCTTTCCTTTAGGTAGGTGCCAAGTATAATACGATTAACTAGGTCACGGCCAATTGTAGTATTGGAATTGTTTGTGATAACCGACAAAGAGGATTGGACAGCTGTTTCATCCTGTTTTGGGACTCGTCAGCAGTGCGTTCTTTTCGCGTCCCTGCAAGGACTGAAACTGCGAATTTGGTCGGCACTGGTGCCTGTAAAAACACCGAATGGACTAATCCACACATCCACCGTATAAATAGAATGACATAGTTTCTGATTGTGGGAGCGAATTCAGGGAGGAGTTGGAATTTGGAGCATCTTCGGGGATTTCGGTAGAGCTTTCACGATTTCTTATGCAGACAGAGACGCTGGCTCAGAATATAAGTCAGCGGCGCGAATGTTGCGCGGTTTGTTTGCCGAAAACCCGTTCCCCATAATAGACAAAAAACTAACGAAAAATAAGCCATTCATTTGGTCCCCGTCTTCTGTGTTTTCCCAATTTTATTTCAATAATCTGTACATATTTTGCCATTATTATCACTGCTGTTGCGTTGATACCATGCCGATGGGATATATATATATCTACTGCTTGAAAATACAAATATACACCTCGACATGTCCACAAGGAAATTTTACATTATCTTGATGCTACGGAACACATTATCAATCAGTTTTGAATAAACAATAAAACTAGATGGGTGTTAGTGGTCAACGGGTTAAGGTTGTTAGCACATTTTAAGTTCCAGTGACACCATCGCAACTCGACTTTCTTCTTTCTTTGCAGCACACGCTGGACTTTACCGATTCCATGCCCCGCACTTATTCCCCTCCCACGAAGTTCATGAAAGTCAACCGTTCGAGTTTTCCCATATATAGTCAATTAAATGATTATTGGAATATCAATATCCTAAGGAACTTCCATTAGCAACGAATGCATCTTTCATGTTATAATTAAAAAGGTTTTGGTTTTGTGCATTTCGTATCACTGTCTTTCTATTTCCGACCTGTGAATCTAAATCATTCATGAAGGAACTGAGTTTGACGAAACCCAATCACGACAGTCGGGGAACTCAAGATATATTGTGTTGACATCTGACAACTGGGGCAACGGCACAGTCCGACGATTCAAACAAACAGCAGCACGCATGCACAAGACAAAATTTCTCGTGTTCCGTTTAAGTTGACGGGAGGAATTTTGTGGAAGAATACGCGCTGGGTTTTTCGTTTCCAGTCGGTGGGGATTACCTTGGAGATAATTCATATGGATAGTGGAAACGAGTCGGGACAGTACTGAGAAGTTGGATCCAATCATGCATGCAAGGAAAAACACAAACAGTTAGACAAACAAGATGTGTGTGTGTGTGTGTGTGTGTGTGTGTGTGTGTGTGTGTGTGTGTGTGTGTGTGATTCTTATATGACAATCGCGCAGAACCGAGTAGATGGGATTAGTTCGCATGAACGCACCGATGTTGGAAAAGAAAAGAAATAAGGAGACCGATAGATGCAGAGGCACAATACATTTGTCTAGGAGTTCATCGAATACTGAAGCTTACGTTCGCAGATGTTCTAGTGGCAAAAGATAACCAGTATTCACCCGAAAGGAATCAAATCCGAATATGAATTGAACACAAAAACGGGTAAAGACGAAGAGATTTTCCCAAGATAGTCGGTTGTACTTGGACACAGTTTGGGATAATCTCGGGTGAACGAATTAGATGGTTGTCATGAGCACACAAACGTGACGGTGCACGGATGAAAAATGAGGAAAGGGAAGGGGGTAGACGGAACGAGACATAGGCATGTTAGATGTTGTGTGGTGCGCAAGTTAGGCAGCAAGGGGGAGAGAAAAAATAGTGAGCTAAGATGATCGTACCTTATGACTAAACAGGTCCGTTTCCACCGTTTTTATGTCGGGCGCAGTAGCGCTTCTGGGTAAGTGGGTTCATCATTCAATGCGAGCTGAAAGTGTGTGTCTGTGTGTGTAATTGTAATTGGACGAGTATCGAATAGCACAAACCCACGATCGTGAATTCGACAGTGGAAATCCAGAGATTTAGGTTCAAATGGATCTTGGTGAACAACAATCTAGATCTACATTTATGGTTGGGCAGTTGCGGAGCACTATTTTCCTTCTTTACTTATGAATTGTATACCTGCACGGACTGAAGATTTTATTTATGCAAATAGCAACGAATGTAACCCTTGGTGCTTTTTATTCTATCTGAAAAGATAGAAGGAGTGACGGATCGTACGATGTCTTTTGGANAAAGCGCAATGATAAATAGAGTGGTCGTTCAAAAATGGATGCCAACGGATCAACATTAGCGAGTTAATCCAAATATACCGTCCACACTTTCACGTTATACTTGCAGGTAGGAAACTTGTGTCGACCAGTACAGTGATGAGCCTATACGCTTTCCGACTTCGAGGTAATTGTTTCAATTGTTTTTCAATCACAAATGTACAGTCGAATACTCGCTTAAATGGTTGTTCAGGTAGTTAAAAAAAAATTAGTCGTCGAGGCAGCTAGTTTAGAATTCCAATAACGACTACCGATGGTATGTTGAATAGAAGTTGATAGCCACACATCACAGTGATTTATCCTATCCAGACGGCTGATACGATTAAACCTTTTGTGGATGATTTATGCACAAAAATTAACAGTAAACGGTATCGAATATCTTGAACATTAAATTTCCAGCATATGCCGAAATCCAAGTCGCGAAATATTTCAATAAACACCTCGGTGTGATGAAACCCCAGAGGAATGAGACCATACAAGTGACGGCGCAGTGTTCAATTGTGATGACCGGGAACATAAAACTGACAGTGAAGAGCCACATAAGACTGTCTACCACTGAAGTTGAAACTCGGCTCATGAAATCCGGTACATGCCTTTGGTAGCTAATTCAACGGGTGACCAAGGCTCCGTTATGATTGTGAAAACCGAATTATTTTCATAAGCAACAGGAAAGAAGGAGTCAGCAAGTTACGGACTAGTGAAAACGGGATCTGTTTTGTTAGTTTCATGCTTTGATATGATATTGCAGTCATGTCTGTTGTACCCATGTGTTTAGCAAATTAAATTCTAAACGACTGAAAGAAATTCCCGTTTACAGTGGAGTAAATCTATGCTCACGTTTGCCATTAGCGAAAATCAGTTGTCACTGAATTTTGGAATTGCATTACCTGCATCACCTGGACATCCTGAGCAATGCACGAATGTTTGCATATCGGTTTCACACAAGCCAGTGCAAAGGTACGCCAGATTATTGACAGGGAACAGAAGCATTTCGGATGAGAGCGGATGCGTCAGTTGAGCGCATTGGTTGGTCATTTTCCCTTTCATCATTCAACAGACGATTACACAAATAACTTTCAGTGAGGTCATAAAAATCATCTTCTACGGGGACACGAAAGGGAAAGTGCAGCGGTCTGCGGTGCCGTAATTTTCGAGCCTATTTGGTGACATGTAGACCTAGTGTTTCTAGTTCTCCAAATACAGGATGAAAATGTGCAAATGAGTATAAAAGAATAAGCTTTTCTTTTAATACTACAACAGTTACAAGGGTGTCCAAATACGAGAATTAAACTATTTGGAGTTCTACAACGGTAAATTGGTCAAAAAGAAAATCAGTGTCACATGGGTTACCCATACAGATGGAAAGTAGTTATGGTGTTTTGGAAACGGTACTACCAAACCGAATAAATGAAACGAAAATTGGATAACCTGCAAACATGCGAACTTGAATCCAAGGAGCGTGTTCAAGAGTCGCTCATGTTTTATTCAAACGGAGTGTCAATTTATTNACAAAGTATGCAAAAGCAGCTGGAAATAGTGAGACGAGATTACAACAAAATATGAATTCATGTTGATTTGTGGCGAAAAAATTAAAATGGTATTCATCATTTACGTACCGTTTCTCCTGATATCCCTTCCTGTCCCAAACGTGGAACCTTTTCTGTGACTAATAATGCGTACCCGGTCGAAGGTCACTAGGTTACGAAGATGTACAATTTGACCGGGTCGATGTGAACGATGGATGAAGAAATGTACNCCTCGGTCACAGAACTTGGTCAACAGTGGCGCTTGCGTTTAGTGTTCATCTCGCCAAACCTAACTCCGGGACCACGTATAATCGGCCTTGGACGTGCACAAGGCAACGACAACTGATGACAGCCGCACAAAAGTAAACGGCTCGATAGCAAATAGGCAGGCAGATCAACAGGCCAACCAACAAGTAGACAAGCGGTAATCACAAGCAACAGCACACCACAGAAATCGATGTGGTAGCAACCGAAGCACACTGGACGGACAAAGTGCCATGACAATAGTCGAGGTACAAAAGGACCAACTCTTCCCGTTGTCTGCCTCTCACTCTCACTCGGTCAAATTTGACAGTGTTTTGACGGAATGCCGTGCACTGGCACATACACAAACACAACCTGAAATTTGTGCGGGTTTCTAGCACACCATGATGTGAATCTAAGACCGCGAGGGAGGAGGGGGGAAATGTATGATGTATGTGAACCAACAATCATCGTGACAGTCCACATGTGTGACAAAACACGGTCAACAGCCAACTATCACAATATTTAAGCATTATGATGACCTTGAAATCGGAGCAATCTTAAGCGATGTGAATACTGTTCCATGCCGCCCTTTTAAACACACAAACAACAATCTAACCTCGCCGTGCAAGAATCGCCATGTCAAGCGATAGGTCACAATAGACATTCATTGATTGTGTGTATACCTGAGGACAGTGAAGAGTGACAAATGCGTAACGGTACAACAACCCGGGAGGACTACGAGGACTGCGTAAATGCATAGTCAGCTCTGCGACACACGGTGTCACGTACCACTCTAGTCGTTTGACAAGAGATTCGCGAATCATGTTCTACAGTCATAAAACGGTGCAAAGCAAGGGTCCATACATCCGTGGAGCTCAGTATTAGAAAACATAATCACCGATCGACGGCTTGTCCAACCTGAGGAACTAACGCTGGCTGGATGAGGCACATATAATAATAATAATTCGAGTGCAGGCCTAATCTGGTAGATGACTGACTGTAGTGGAGAACACACAGAATGAGCGAATCCCAAAGAGCAAGAGGAGAATCTATTAAAATCCAATTAGCACATGGCCAAAAGATAATGTAACTGCAACTGTCTCTTGCAGACCAAACTGAGTGCGTTCAGTCTGCTTTACATATGTTTACTTTCGCTAGGCTGATCGGGGCACCAGCAAAAAAGGAAGGAAAGTATGCAGTCATGATTGGTTTTAACGTGTCTTCCTTCTGTTTAGCGATCAATCCAATCCAGGTTTTACTATCACAGACAGGACCTGCACGCAAGCTATCGATTTAAACCCTTTGTAATTTCCTCGAGTCTCCTATTCTATTCACTTTGCCATGCCAAATGCGTCCATTGTTCATAAACTGCTAGAATTAGACATACACCGGATGTTTCTTGACAACAATCGAAAAGAATTCGAGCAAGAGTCGCGGATGTACAGCGAAAACTTCTCAAGTAAACGTAAACGATGGGAGATATACAAAAATTTATGTATGATTTCAGTTAAGCACGTTTAGGAGTTAAAAATAAGGGAGTTCCACCGTGAATGATAAAACACCACGAGAAAGTTTTGGCTTATTGTAAACGAACAAAAACGTCGTGACAGAAGTACACAATTCTTGAAACATTATATTTCACTTTGTAGTATATGACCAGGAAATGAATATGAAAGGTGGATCATTGTTTTATTACAAACCACACTTGAATGTCCACATTCGATGAAGGGACTTTGAATTGCTATGTATCTGAGGCTTTCAAAGGATAGACGGAGCAGGAAAATTACACAGTTATGTTATGTTGTTGGTGCAGAACACTTCGCAGTTAACTTATCACACACACACTCGAGCTCTCTTTCGTCTTAAGATTCTCATACGAACATATTTATGAAGATAGACAGCTCCTTTTTCAGTCACCTCACTCGGCGATTAATTGAATAGCATGAAACTGTGCTATATGAATTTATACTGGATTAGTGGTAATCGAAGCGGTAGCACTCAGTTGTACAGACTCACCTGACCGTTTGGTCCTTCATCGGGATCCACTGCGNCTGCGGCCAACTGACCACGAACCTGAGTGAATCGTGGTTGGTTCTCCGTCACAAAAAACGGTCCTTTCTCAGTAAACATCGGTCGATTGTCATTTTCATCGAGAATCGTCACAAATACGGTTGCAGATGCTGTGTACACCAAGCTATCTGGACTACTGGGACCATCTTTACCGACTGATTTATCCGATTCCATACCACAGGTGGATGTGGGCGGTCCGTCGGTAACACAAACATGCAGTGTGATTTGTTCGGTCTTTTCTCGATCCAACACCGTGGACATTTGTGTTCCGGTGTCACCCAGTGTGAAAATGACTCCGGAAGATGGATCGATACCGAAATATTGTTTACCTTCTGCTTTTAGATCATAATGCAGTTTGGCACTTTGATCACGATCCTCAGCCTGGATCTGGAATCATGATAATGGAAAATGAGCGAGACAGAGTATAGTCCAGGGTGCATAGGAATTCAAGGGGGCAAGTGTGAACAGTTTAGCCAAAACAGCAAACTCGTTGTCGAGACACTCAAGATAAATAGCTCTGAAATTAATCAAATAATCTTGTTTATGGTGATGCTGACACGAGGAATAAGACATCCTAGGACGTGAAAGGATGAACTACTAAGATAGGTGGGGAAACGAAATTTTATTACAGGCCAATGAATGATGAGCAGCTAAAAGAACAAACTCCATAGACTCGGCATTCTACTGCTCACTTTAAGCCCTGGAAAAATGAATATTCAACGGTGCAAGGCTCTAGTAGGACAGAGGTGGTATTGGGCAGGACGACCACGAAGAACACTCAAGTATGGGGGTTCACACTTTGGACCTCATGGAGCAATGCATTCTGATAACAGCGAGTTAAACCACCACCACAGCGGCAGCCACCAACACTCGTGCTCGATGTATTCTTAACGAAGGCTCATCTGTACACCATTGACGTTTAAGTAGTAAAATTAAACACCAGTATTAACTTATAGTGTTATTTTTCACAACTATTCGCTAGGGGAGCAGGTTATTATAATCCAACTGTCATATACATGAAAAGATAATCCTATTTATAAGACAATGGGATAGCATCCTATGGCTCAAAATCCCTGACGTTTTCCTGCAATATCGAAGAAATAAAATATATAGATATATATAGATATGTGCTACAGATGTTCAACCTTATGGGACTCAGTTCATCCACCGTGTGATCTCTCATTTCATGTAATGAAAACATGATTAGGACTAAAATTAGCTTACACAATGAAACTAATTTAATTCGCCTCTGCATGGTCCTGCTCAACATTTGCAATTTGTTGTCCATGACCGAGCAGTGTTCACTCCCAAGTTGTTACCACTACACAACAAGCTTTCTGCTGAAACCTAGTGAAGAACATATGTAACTTGAACCACAAGTCTCTGATATCAGATGGCTTACTGAAATCACTTCCATATATGCGAAAAGGTAACGCCAGTGTTGTGAAGACCAGGACCGAGGATGAAGGGTTATGTCACCGATGCTTCGCTGCATACATACTGAGTTTGGTCCTACAGGTTGTCGACTGCAGTGTGGCAGCTTCTGCGCTCTTGCCCTACATATATCCTTCTATGCTACCATTATTCAACCAATGTGCTTCCTATCTTCAGTTTTTTACCTCACCCCCGTAATTCTCTACATCCGATATGCATGTACACGCACACAGACTTACTCTGGTGCACACAAAGGATATGGTGTTACCCACCGTAACTGGACAGTCTTGCAACACGGGGATAGTTAACAAACTAGCTGGGATTGTTTGTGTAACAATCTGTACTGATCGTACGTACGTACGTTCGTACGCACACGCACACATAGACAGATGGATATAGAAACGAACGAAACCCGCTCGGATTTTATTAATTCATCAATGCACGGACCTATTCAAACAAAAAAGCTAGAGGGGTTAGTCGACGTGACAAACAAAGACGACCGAATGTCAGCTTACAAGCTGTTACATCAAACC
Source organism: Echinostoma caproni (assembly GCA_900618425.1). Classification (NCBI taxonomy): domain Eukaryota; kingdom Metazoa; phylum Platyhelminthes; class Trematoda; order Plagiorchiida; family Echinostomatidae; genus Echinostoma; species Echinostoma caproni. The sequence continues at coordinate 48,505 of UZAN01040667.1, forward strand.
CCCCGACCCACTTAGTCATCCGAAAAGCTCCCACTGCATCGCCTAAGATATTGTTGTCACCAACCCGCCAACTACAAATACCACTGAAGGCGATGAGTAAACAGTTACCAGAAAAAATTCTGAACGTGACCGAGGGAAAATTCGAGGGTTTCAGGGGGGGAGTATACATACTGGAGAAAACCATAGGACGAATATTATTTATCAAAGTGTGTGAACTAGCGGTCAGCTGTGTTCACACACCGAGCGGTCAGCAGAACATTTTCTGTGGATTACAGAATTACGAGAATTAGGAATTCGTGCTAGAACTATAAACCAATTCAAGGGCGTTTGGGATTCCGTTTGAGTAAGTGACCTGATACGGTGGTTCATATAGGAAAGAATAATAGTAAACGAGAGGTTCGGTGTCAATTTGTGCTTCTGTGTTCGTTCAAAGGCACTGTATTCAGTGGGACTGATCCTTGGTGGGAAAATGAAGCGACAGGTGCTGCCTAGGATAGGGAATGGTAAACAATAATTCACAGGGCTATTGTGAATGAGTCAATGAATTGAGCCAGAAAAATTCCTCTTTCTCTCAGTGTGTGTCTGAAATAGAGAGAGAGAAAGGATTAGTGCGAAGGCGAACGAAGCAGAGAAAGAAATCCGTAGTTTATGACCTGACAGTGGCGGAATACAGTCTAGCTACGGACAAAGAACTATGAAAACGATGGATTTCGATCTACCAACGAGTGGCTTCATATTTGGCAGTTATCGTACATATTGAGAAAACAAGGGTGGTCCATAGATTTTTGCCATGAGTTCCAGTGTGAGACCGGATTCATTGGGTTTTAGCTCACTAATATGAGCGAAGTGCCTATTCATAAATCACTTACTTATGTGTTGTTGTTTCTTCTTGACTAGGAAAAATGTCAGATATGCGCAAGAGTAACCCCGAAGTGGAGAAAACGAACTGATTCGTTGGGTGAATAATAGTAGAGGTCAAAGGAAATAAATGATAATGAGGCTGATCATGTACTGCGGCCTGAATGAATTGGTGGTCATCAGGAATATGAATCCTCATTATCTCGTTCACATAGAAACATACATTTGGAGGGATAACTAACCATCTGAGTTTAAATAAAAAGTCACTAAAATGTGGGCCTCATGTTACCCATCTTGATTTGGAGGAAGTTCATGGTCGGAAAATATTTGACAATGGAAGATAAACTATGTGGAACATTTACTGTCATTCTGATTAAATAATGCGATTTCCCGGTTTTGAAGAATTTCGAAAGGGACTGTTATTTTAACTGAGTCTAGGTTATTTGTGAGGGAGTGGTTTGATTCAAGTACGAGTATTCGATCAAGTAAGATATTTACATTAGCTAGATTTGGCACTCGAGAAGATGTGTGACGGTAATCAGCAAGCAAAATTCTTAACGAATATGGCGATCTCCAGAAATTTTTCAAAATGATTATGAACAAGTCCCATTATTTGCCCATGTGTTTCATGGGATAGTGTAGTTACGTTCTACTTGTACATCAATATCAATGCGGATTTCAATCGGTTAACCTTCAGTTTAGCTAGGCAGTGGTACTTTTCCCGCTAACATTTCCACCGCTCGAAATCGAAAATACAGACCGGTGCTTCTACACGTTGATGACCATTTATCGAGAAGAGTCTCGGATCGTTTATTATTAATGTGAAACCGCATGCTCACCGCAAACCTTGATTATTGAGAAGCTATAATTAAGAATCTGGAATGGAGCGATCACTATTGCCAGAGTCGAACACCATCGGAAATGCAGTACAAGGTTACCACACTCCCTCTTGTATTGGAACTGTGCATACCCTGGTGAAATTATTCAATGAACTAAATCTTTCGGAACAATCCAAATAGATCACTAGTACTGGTGGATTCGAATATTCAACGTGAGGGATTATAGTCAAAACTGCGTATTGGCTTAAGGAATTAGGTAGCGGGGTTACTTTGTTCCAGGCAGGGTCATAATTATTAAGATCAGTGATTTCACTGATTTGGGAATGAAGTGACGACCGGCTGTTTGGATACGTATGACTAATGTAGATGCGTGTCCGCAGTTTAGTAGAAAAATAATTTATTTATTACACACCCAAGTGTGACGAACAGCAGAGGGGGCGAAACCCATGGTCACGAGAACCTGCTGTTCAGTGGTGGAAACCGGTAACCTAAGCCCAAAGACTTGGAGTGGTGGACCACATAAGGCCCCGATAGGCTATGCGTGGTATTGAACCGGACGACAGCAGAGCTGCCTACCACCGAAGTTGGGCGGCGGTGGCGGAGCTCGAACCTCGGACCATAGGGTCCAAAGCACGTCGGTGGCAGCGACTAAACCAATGCGTTACCACCACCCAATGTTTCTATGCATTTGAATGCGATCTCCCAAGTGGTGAAAAACCACACCAAAGACCATCAAGAGTGCCTGGTGTCTCTGAACAACCAAATGGAATAATCCAAGCTTGATACTCTAAATGTTAAAGCCAGTCAAATTTTATTCGTAAGGTGATACGAAGTGATGCAAAAAGATTAAACAAATATGTACTATTTCGATAGGGATCGTAAAATAGGAACTTCGTACATCTTAAATAGAATACACTTNACCCGGAGCTGTGATGTTGTTATGAAAAACTAGGGAGTGGAAGCTAAAATGAACAGATGGGTGTCGTACGGGTTCTTGTTCATTTTTCACCAATCTGGCACCGTCCTGTAACGGTTTCGGTTGCTGTTTGTCCACTAATTAATTGGTAGGACAATGCGAAAGGAGTTAAGAATTTATGGCGAAGTGTGTTATCCGAATACACATATAGAAAATGAATAAACTGGAGTTGAGTAAAAAGTGAGTGAATGAACGAGCGCAAATGTTTACGACACAGTCATATTAGTTAGTAACTCGAACCATAGAGTAGGTTACACACGGGGCCCTAAACCAGGAAGCCTCACGCGACTTTGTTTTTTCATTCTCACTTTCTTTAATTGAATCTATAATCATACAATTTCCAGGAAGGGGAAGCCGACAGACAAAGGGCTGATAGAAAAGAAAACGGATGAAATAAGTCGATCACATGTCCCTCCGAGCGATCATTCGGTGATTTACCACTCAAGGTTTACATTCCCTCATGTCAGGTCTTCTTTCGACCACGTAACGTTCCTTGGAAAATATCGTTATGAAAGCCTACGTGGGTTAGTCCCTAAACTACAGTAATTAATCGGGATTAAACAGATCAAAATAGTGTGAAGAGTTAAAACAAAATCTTCTGAATTCCAGTCTGTTGACAAATTCCAAGAGATGCTAATGATTTCTGACGGCTGCGGGCAGAAGCACTTGCTTATTTAAGAAATGCGATAGAAGGCTCAGATACCAGAAAAAATTATTGTATAAGGACACTTAGAAGCATTAAGGGTCACCTTGACCACATCACGGAGCACGCTCTTGTGCGGGGACGTTCTAGCCCATCTAGGTCTTATCATGACGACATCGCAAATTACATCCTCCACATCCACCACTGTTCTGTTTACCGCTGAAAACATCTGCTTTCCGGAGTTAGACTTGAATGTGCCACGTTAAGTTTGTACTCAGATTATAAATCCTCATGTTTTCTCAATACCATTTACGTCTCAGTTTTCAGTTTGTATGACCATTAAACATGCACTTTCTTGCACCGGTTTCGGTTTCTGTCTTTTGGATGCCCATCTGGATGAGGCAGTGGGAGAAAGACAGGAAAGTTGAAAGTAGAGGCGAAGAGAAAATGGAGAAGTTCAGCAGACTAAGATTGCAAACAAAATTGAGACGATGCACGAATTCCATTGTTTAATAGAAAGTCATATTACTCAGTGTCTCTAATCATTGATTACAATGATTCCGAGGTGACCATACAGAGAGCCAAACGTGAACTATATGTCCGAGCCTCTGGGTTAGTTTTTTCAGATCCTCATACCAGAGTCTAGTTTGACCAACCTTGACTTTTTTCCAAACACCTCCTGTCTGGGCTACCATCGCGTACCGCGGCAACCTATTTGGTAGCGTGCGTAACACATGCCCCAAACAACAATCTATGGTGGTCGATCACTTGCTCCAGTAGGCGACCGTGGTTGCCTAAAATTCTGCGCCTAATATCAGCCTTGCTCATCCGGTTGCCCCATGAGATTCGTGTAAATGCGGCGTAGACAGCGGTGTTTAAACACCGAGTCCATCTTTATCCTGTTTTCTTATTAGCCATGTTTCTCCGCTGTATAACCACAGCACGCACTCGACCCTTCAGGGAGAGCCGAATATAGCAGTGGCGCGACAGATGGCTGAAGCACCTTTTAACATCGGCTCATCATTCTCTAGAACTTTTTTGCCCACCTGCAGCACTCATTTTCCATTGTCGTCATTCCCAAAGGTATATGAAACGCCTCGATCACATTTGCAGTACAGCCCTCATGTGTTCTGTACACCAGCTCAGATAATTTTGATGCTTTTCTCACGTCTAAATGGCTGGTGGTGGGCTAAGCATACTCCATATCTCATCTTTGGTCAAACTCTAACACCGACCTGTCACGGAATACCTATCATCATCTCCATCACCACCCACCCCCCATTCCGTTGGGTGGCGTATTCCGTTTTTCTTGACACACCCTTGAAGACAGCAATATCCTTTGTTTCTTGTCCATAAAGGAATACGTGCAATTCCCACGAGAGCAGTTCACACTTTGAAGGGTTCCATAAACGCAAACCTAGAGGGCACTGTGACATGATGGTTCACATTACGACCCCTCTTACCTTTGGCTCAGTCAGCCCACTTCCTATTAAAATGGGACATACGGCAGCTCCCTACTTTCTACAGGGACTAGATGCTCCCGTTGACGGTGGCACATTGGTTTAGTCGCTGTCACCGGCGTGCTTTGTACTCTTTAATCCGAGGTTCGAGCCCCGCCACCGCCACCCAACTTTGGTGGTAGTCAGCTTTGCTGCCGTTCGGTTCAATACCACGCTTAACCTATTGGGGTCTTATGTGGCTCTTCACTCCAAGTCTTTGGGCTTAGGTCACCGGTTTCCATCAATGAACAGCACGTCCTCGTGACTATAGTGTTTACCCCGTCCATTGTTCATCACACTAAAATGTGTAATGCAAATAATAAATAAATAAATAAGGATCCGTTTTAGAGGAACTTGTTCTAGTGAATTATATTGTTTGATAGTTTAGTGCGTAAACTGGCTGAGGCATGCATATACAACCATGTGTAGCACAGATAACCAAAATGAAAAGAAGTGTTAATATTGACAATGAAGTTTCAAATAACAATTTGCGATGACAGTCACTTTGGAACCATGTCATTATCGGTGGTACTCTGGGTTACTCGGGGGAAAATGTTGTGCTTATGAAGATTCATCGAAGGGTGAAATCAATTAGATCATAGCAATTACATTTAAATTCGGATGTATAAAGACCGGGGTGTAAACGCTTGGGTGAAATATTTTGTCGTTATTGCGAATGAATCACGTTATTTCTCCACAGGAAGATGAGGACTAAATGTATCCTTGGTAGATCTTAATTCAGATCCGGGCTGTAAGTTGTACTTGGCCTACCAGACAATCTAGGCGTTCAAGCAATAAAGCGATTAAAACTGCTGTTTTCTTAGCAATACGTTGTACGCGAGACATTATGCAGAGTATAATTGTGATCGGTTTTATTTCCTTTTTATTGGCGTTTTGAACGGTGGAGGCAGTGAACTCATGATCACGAGGACCAACCGCAAGTTCATAGGCTGGAACATGTAGTAGAGAACCAAAAAGACTCATATGGTGCAGACAAGATAATAAACTGAGTAGCAGCAAAGCTGCTGGGTATTAAAGTTCGATAGTATTGGTGGGGTTGGAATCTCGGATTCTTAGTCGGAAGACACTAGTGACAGATAAGTATATCACTTAACTTTCACCACCAAGTAGATCAATGGGTATGAAATAGACGGACGTGCCGATGTCGAAGATAGATTGGAATACTACTCATTTACATGAGCTGCTCTCATATGTTTTTCTTACAGAGCTCCAAGAAGTATCCGAAATTTCATGCACAATACCTGTACCAACCGTTGTGAAAAACAGTGCATCAAAATACGGGTGTACGGAGAAATTAGTGCTGGAGGAGCTCCGTTCCACGTGACACTTATACACTACCTGGCCCTCGAAGCATTTTCTTTCAAAACAAATACATCCGCATGCAACAAATACTTTTTCAGGCCCACCCAAATCTGGGCATCCGATTCCAAAGTAGTTTCAAATAACCGAAACGCAACTGATGTCAGGATCTTTGACCCTCCATTTCTCTGGGAAACAATCACATTCTCAGAGCTTTTGAACTGATCAGACCACAAGCCAGAAAACAGAAGCACCACATAGTAGCCATGGTTATATGCGATGACACGTACCGTGGTAAATCATACACGAAATACAATACTTATATGAAGGAAAATGACCAAATGAATTTGATTTAATTGCGACTCATGGAGCAACACAAACGGAATGAGCAGCCAGAATGCATGTCTACGGAGGATTTCCATAAGCCATTGATTCCAAATCCAATAGCGACGCGATAGCGTAAACATCAAAGCAAAGATCCTTTTATCGTTCCACTCTGATTTCACTAAACATTGTTCGGTCTGGTTTTTACTTATTCCTACCCTCTTACAATTACGAGCCGCATGCTTTTCTCCATTTATTTTGCATTCTTTTCTCGGTAAAATATGTCGCAAACGAAAACCATCCCGAGTGGCAGAGGAAAGTTCAACCTAAAGACGGGAATATTTCATAGACCTGGTGTACACATCAAGTATGCATCACGACGAGATATTGCGGGGGCTGACATCATTGTATTGCTTTCGGAACGATAATAACTGGGTGGTAGGTCATGTCTCCCTTTGAAAAGCGTTCTCGCTTTGACAAACTCAGAAAAAACTTGACACTCATCCGTCTTTAATATGTTTTATTAGGTGCTTAGACCTCGGCAAACATCAGATGAAGATGATGGTAGGCAGCAATGCTGTCGCCCGGTTCAATACCACGCCTAACCCAGTGGCACCTTATGTGGTTCGTCACTCCAAGTCCGGCGAATTAGGTTTCCAACACTGAACAGCAGGTCCTCGTAACTAAGGGGATTACCCCGTCTGCTATTCATCATAATAAGATGTGTAATTTAAAAAAAATGAATTTTGTGCACAGCCTACTTTTCGCGTCATGAACTTCAATCTGGTTACCAATCTATGATGGATAGCAGTATGTTTGCGTACTCTTTTAATATGACTCTTCAGCCATCGCCGACCTGGTTTAATTCACCTACCATACTCTCATTTCAATAGCTTTTCAAATAATCTAGGGTCCATGATAAAATAATATATGTGGAAGAGAGAGTTGTCGATAAGCGGGAATTTCGTCATTTTTATTCCTACGCTGGTGATAATTTCACAATACCTTCGTTTGTGCCTAAGGGAGGAAATGGAATTTTTCATAACCCTTCACAAGTTCCGAGGAAGGATAACAATTTTCAATCTCTTTAGTGTGGAAAAACTTCCACCAAAATTACCCGTACTCCGTCTCGAATCATTGTGAAATTAGTTTGACTGCGTTAACCGGTCGTTGTCTGAAACCCCTTATGAAGATGTTGCGTTTGCTGTGACCTCACATGTAAGATAATGACGTCTTAAAGCATGGCGCAATACGACGCAACATACATATCTATATGCGTTGTTCCACATGAAAATTGCCGTTAGTCCTTCATTCTCTAAAAATGGGATCAAGTCACGTTTCCTGTGAGTGATCAATTGTACACTGTTACATCAATGGATTCGCTTAAGGATGAATGGACCGCCAGGTAACCCTGTTCGAATAACGAATCCTCGTCGGATGTGTTCTGAAGCAACGGGATAACAATAGCTATGTCGCATAAAATTTGCTGAATATTTAAAGAGGTAAACAGTACAAATAATTATTGATCGGGTGTAAACCAAAACGGTTCTTAAAGATAAGTACTCAAATCCGGAATGCAATGTATCAGTGTTCACTGACTTTAATTTGTTTATTAACCACATTAAAACGGAGGAACCGTGTGTATACTTGAGTAAAATCACAATACAGAGCAGATACCCTAAAGAATTCGTGTCGAAACAGAAAGTCAACAGAGAAAATGCAACAGAAATGACCACTTTCAGTAGCAATAATGGTCTCTACTTCTCAGGTACTGTAGTCATTGAACACTTGAAACTCAAAACCTGGCGAACCGCGGTATTCTCAGACGTGTTAAGGTTATAACGATTTCAATCACAATCATTTCGATCTCAGTATACAGGAATAATGCACAAGAGACATACAATCTGACAGATGACGAGGTCCCAAATAATGCGAGGACAGAAGACGACGCATGTCAATCCTCCGTATTACAGTGAAGCCACACGGCACGCATGCGAGATTACTGGCTTTGTGCTCGTGTTTGTGTGTGTTAAGAGGGAAATACGTGAAGGGTGATGATAGTTTCTGCAGATTTTTATGTGTGTTGGATGGCACGGCGATAGTGGAAATGCGATGGCTCATAATGACAAATGTGGTTCAACCGAAACCGGCAGATTTTCTCTCCGTAATGTTACCGCGTCATGCAAATGACTCATATAATTGCAGTGCCAATGATGGCAATATCAACGTTAGTACCTATTTAAGTTTAAAAAAGAATAACAAGCTGTGCCTGTGTGCAGAGAAGGGTTGCTAACTAATAGAGTTCTTCACCAATGGAAATCATTTTCCTCGCATCTACACTCGCACACGCCTATGTATTCGTTCCATTTGAAGGCGGGATTTTGTGATTTTGTGTAACTTGACGATGATTATTTAAGGAGAGGAAAAAAGACGGTGCATTTGAATATATTCACGAAGAAAAGCAATTAAACATAAACAAAGGCTAAATATATTTTGCACGTTTACTGAAAGTCACGTGGGAAGAGCTAAGTTTAAACACTGGCTTCGAAAATAAACTAGTAAGAAGCATGCTACAGATTTTCCACAGTGATTTTTACCGATATGTGGAATGAGAATGCGTGTTCCAGCAACAGATCTCATTATTCATGTGACAGGTCCACAAAAAGTTCATTTTGATAAACAGTAGAAGATTCTGACACTTTAGTCACAGAAACCGAAATATGCGGTACTCATGTACCTTGGATCCCATCAGGGGAGACAGGGGGTAACTGATTGAGTGTGAACCTCGGTGAGCGCCTGGCAAGCTGATCGATCACCAGACTTCTCATTGGATTATTTCAACAAGAAGGAGGAGGGGGAATATGATAGAATAATCAATCAGTTCAGTTCTTACAACCAATAACCATGCATTTCCATGCGCCAGTTTCGGTTGCCGTCTTTTAGTGACCAATTTGGATAAAAGAGCAGAATGAAGATTAAAATGTTGAAAGCAAATTCAAGCTAAAGATGGAGAATTCACAAAGAGTGGTGTTAGGAGTATAATGAGTGGACGCGCGAGCGCCACTGTTTGCGATGCCCAGTCATATCACTCAGTGTCTCTAAGTGTCGGTGACAATCATCTCGGGGTCCCCAGCCAGGGAGCCTAACAGGGCCTATGTGACCTAGTCTCCTGATTAGGGTTTTCATGATAGTCAATCAACCGAATTGGTATAGTGCAGTTTAAGACAATAAGAGGTTTGAATAATTCAGTTACCGCATCACGCACAAAAGATGCCGAAGGCAGGCAGGCTAAGTAGGAATATAGATCGTGTAACTTGAAACAGCAAGAATTATGAGTATTTATTACAGGGCACGAAAGAATTCGACCAGAATTTTCGCTAGCCTACAGAGGTAATCGGATGCAAGGACAGTATTCATATGATGGGAACAATCGCAACCATTCAGGTAGTGGGTTGATAGAACGTGATGGACAGTGGAAGTGTTTATCACCAGACCCTTTCTCTGCTTGAGCAATTAATCGTGAGTAATAATTCGCAATATCCGAAGTCTTGAGGATGTTCGAATAGATTTCCTGGATCTAACTGAAACCAAATGGTTCAAGGGTTGGTTCACAATTCCAAGCAACTAACTTTCACCATCGAACTCCCCAATGATTAGCCACATGCGCATTATGCAAACGAAAGTTGGGCTGTATTTGAGCTGAGTCACACTAAAACGTTAAATTCCTTATGATTTTTCTCAACGAACTAAAAGCAGTGCTAAATGTTTACACACCATTCTAATATGCCTTCCGATCACTGTGAACTGTTGCTCACCATAGGAGATGGTCGCGTATTCAATCAGTCCTTACAAGAAAACGTCATTTAATGGCGTATAAATGACAAATGAATTAGGTAAGAAGATTTAACCTTTGAACGCGGTAACGTTTTTGGGTCATATCGATTAGGATTTGGTAACTTGTGCACCATCATTCGTCGGACGTATAGATGCATAGAACTAAATTCCTACTGCCTTCAGTGATCATCATTTTGCCATCAGTGTCAAAAACCCATAATATTGTAAAGATTCTCACAACCTTCTATTTCCGCTTACAATCTAAGTAAATTACAATCACCAGGTGTCCTTTTGATTAGTCAAAATCTCAACCACATGTTCCTAGTGAAGATCGAATTTTAGTAACCCGAAAAGGAAACTCTTAACTGTGAAATCCTCGGAGCTAACCATCAACGAAAGCGTCGGTGCATCGCACGACACGGGGNGATTGGCTGAATGCACTGACCTAAAGAGACAAAAAGGTAGACATTCTAATACCATCCAAAGCACCACCGAAACAGGTAGAAACATGAGGGGCAGGAATAAAGTAGGTACAAGACACCGCTAAAAAACCCCACCACCATCATTTAACGTGACTATGCCACTTGCACCCACCCACCCCCACACCCCGTGCAACGAATTTCCTTCCTCGTACCCCTCCACCAATCCCTACTCCTATCCTCGTTGAACAGTGGCTTCATTCCCATCTATGTGACCCTTTTCCCAATTCCAATTCATTTTTTCTCCCATGGGATAAGTAGTAACAATAATGAAGCATTTCGTCGAGAGTGACGCATCTGACACAAGGACCAGGGTGAAGCCACTTCAACCTTAAAGGACATAATGCAAGAGCGAAGTGGAGGGTAGACAAGTAAAGTTCAGCATAGATCGCCCAGATAAGCTGCCAGTTGCGGCTGTTCAACGTTAGGACGGTCAGGTGAATCCAACATTTGTGAACGCTTTAAATGCCCTCTGTAGTCGAGTTTGAATGGAGCGGGATGCACTTATGTGGTGGACACACTGAATCACTAGCGTCCCACTTAACCAACCCCTTCCAAATTAGACCGATTCATAAAATTCAGTGCAAGTGACCACCCCTAAGACTAAACCAAGTTTGTCTATCTGTGTGATTGTGTCGAAAACCTGGGCTGTGTAGCACTCCTGCACCGTAACCCCGACGGCTCACTCAACCGTCACATGCTTTGTCCTGTGCAGCTCAGTTTGACGAGTTGGATGGAACCCATCCAACTCGACAAACTGAGCTGTAATACGGATAAGTTAAAGGAAACGGCCCGCTAAAAAGTTAACCTATTTTACTAGAGAACAAAACCAATTTCCATTAATTGTATATCGAATTTATTGGTTGATTAAAAGGGGGGCCCGCTGTTGTGAAAATGGTATTCATCGAACCATTTACATCCTGAACTTGCTGACGCATTACTTGTTTCAAGGAGGGCTAGAAAATACTTTCTTAATATAATATACCGAAGGTGGTAAGCTAGTGAAAGTTGCTGGGTCTATTCCGATATTCGATGTGAGAAAAATCTCTTAGGTGGTTATCAAGAAATTGGTGGGTATTGCTTCAGTAAATGATCGCGGACGATAAAGGGCGTTGAAAGAAGTCACCCATGGGTCATTGATCGCAGTGGCAATGAAAATCAAGCTTCATGACTTAATCGACCACCCAGTGTCCAGTGTCATTGAATTCGTGGTATCCGCCAATTGGTTACCAATAAAATAAGCCTAAGGCTGCAAGTGTTCTCTTTCGTTTACTACCCGAGTTTCATTGAATTGGGGTTTCCCCGTATTCTACAGAGGATAACAGAATACGAATTCACGGAAACTGCAAGTTTTCTGACCTAAGACAAAACAATAGCGTTTCGTAAAGGGAGAGAAAACACAGGTAAGGAATAAGCTTTTCTGAACAAGGCATTGCCACGTTAATCTTGTTCTGACATTTTCTAACCAATCTCTCCAGGAAACCATTAGGTGCTTTTAATGTATAGCAGAAATGCATATGGCACCCCGTCGTATTGATTTGTATTTCCACGAGGTTTTAAGCGGCCACTCTTAGTCTTGTGAAGTAAATCCGGGTGCCATCATTCTCCCATCGAGGGACAGTCGCAACTGGATAAATCATCCATTGATTTCAGTGGTATGGTCATTGTCCGCACGTCAATCACACATGAGCTGCAGGTGGGCGGTAGGACTGAGTGATGTGAAACACACAAAGACTGCCTTATGATGCCGAAGTAGGTAGGTGATAGAATGAAATCCTTGAGACAAGGAGAAAGATAGAGAAAGCTAAACTGATTGGCACTAAGGAGAAACCATATCTTTGTCGGTTTGGTACCTTTATTTTTTATATTAACGAGCATTTCGCGAAATCGTAAAAGTTTATGCTTCGTATGTATTTGAAGAATAACCAGCTGTCGATAAACGAAAGTACTCTGTGCTATCTTCTCAACGAAGAACCAGGTATCAGAGTAATGGAGGATTTTGATTTGTTGATATGAAGAATTCGTCGTGTAAATACGGGATGGGCTGAAAAGCTGGGAAGGAGGTCGAAACAGCTGTACAGTGCTTCCCAGCTTTTCACCTCACGCCTCATTTACACGACGAATTCTTCATATCAAGTAAACATAGCTAGGTAAACTGGGTTCGGCAACGATTTCAGTTTGGCTAGCTTGTTGTGAACAACAGAATAGGCGAAACATGTAGTCAACACCTACTCTTCGGTTGTAGAAACGCGTGATTTCAGCCGCAGGACATCAATTATTGAACCCTACTAGCACCCAAGAGGGTAGGCGTTTTATTGAATCAGCCTACTGTAAAGCTATTTGACATCGAATTCGGGTATTTGGGACAGGGTTCGTTCCGCAGACGTAACATAACATAGACGACCACTTGCCAATTATTGCCAATTACAGAACGCACGGACAATATGCACGTTGAATATCATTTACATGAACGCATAAATTGAATCACATCAAAGAACACGAAAGCGACCTTCTCAATATGTAATCAACAGTCTGGGACAACTCTGCGGACTGTAGCATCGCCCACTGTTGTTTGTGCAGACTCTGTCCGAGTTGCGTCGGATAAGCGGTAACAAAACATCCAACGCACACAAGGTGCCACAATGAAATCCCTCACCCCATTTGTGGCCATTTTATCTGGCATCAAACCGGGTCAGTACACCCGTTTTGGTAGTTTCAAAACACACACTGTTCGGTAGCACTGAACACTGTAGACTGACGTTGTGCGCATCGATGAATCGCTTTCTTGGAGACATCGAAAAATCACACGCTAACCAAACGAACGAAATTCAAGCCCACTATTTGTGTTCACTTTTAAGGAGGTGAAGCTCAAGGTCGTCCTCCAATGGGGTGCTGGGCGATAAACGAGTAGATACATCCATACAACTCATCTAACCACCCACCCACAATTTTTATTTATGTGCACTGGTGTGAAATAGTTGATATCCGTTTTGACGGCTCACATCGGCCTAAATGGGACAGCCTAGAAACTGAGGGGGAGTGATGCTGAAAACAGAATCGTGCAGACCGTGTAAAGCTAGTGAGACGACCGCCAGTGCGATAGTCTGCGACTCCTGTAGGGTCTTGGTCTGGACGGATGATCGTAGGATTGTAAATCACGAGAGCCCGTTGCTCTTATCGAGCAGCATACACACAGTCAGTCACATGATGAGCCATGACTGCAGATGAATTGAGGGAGACAGACAGACAGACAGATAGACAGACAGACAGATGATAGAAGGATAACTAAGCTGAAAGGCGAACAAAGAACACACCATGGCTGTTCTGATTCCCATTCACAGCCGTTTCGTTAAGGATCACCCTCGGAGTGCGGGCACGTGGCCGTATGATGTTTGACAGTAAAGATTTCTCCTTTCCACTGTCTGTTTTTCACTGTTGTTGTTTTTGTTTTGTCTCATAAACCGATGGTCACGAGCAAACACAAGCAGTATTCACATACATGTAGACAGCTTTCATGAGAGTCTGTGAAAAGAATACACCGGGGTGGGTGCTCATGAATTCGAGACAATACCAATGACTGGGAAAGCTTTCACTGTCTAAATCATACTATCATAGGTCAACAGTTGACAAATGTCTGCGTACTTTTTCTGCGAACATCTGTTCTGTGCGTGCGCCTACGCGTAGCACACATCGGCCCGAGTCTGAGTACCGATGCACAAAGACCGAGGGAATTCGAACTTCGTAAAACCGGAATTTGTGTGGATGAGGTAAACAAACTGACGGGGAGGTCACCTCGGTGACCGGTGCTGGTGTCGATCTAGTCGAGCGACCATATATGTGGGCAAGTTTGCATAAAAGCTGAACAGATGTGTGATATCTAACAGAGATCGGAGATGAAAAGAATGAGAACGAGTCACTCGACGAATAGACACCTCGCTAAGGCATCTTTTGGTAAGGAGAAATACATCATGGTATATGCTCAATACAGTCGGTGTTCCCTATCGTCGAAATTAGTACACCTAAACCTTTGGAGCAAATCAGCACAATAGCAGAAGGGAGTGAATCACCAAAACAGACGACCTGTATGTGATAGGTTTAAAAACAGAGGAGCCTCTCATTTGGCCCAATGAATAGCAAATGAAGACTGTCTCACACTTACAGCTGCATAACGAGGGAGAAATTTACACGGCGTGAAAGGATACGCAAATGTGAGTGGCATTTTCGCCGGTTGGGTAAAATGTACTCCACGTGATTTTTTATCTGGAATATCACTCACTTTCATTCACACCATCGACTGATTATGCCCATACGGGTAATAAGACATATGTGGTTCGTTTATTTTCCTTTCACCACATTGTTTAACAAGAAACGTAACCGCTTACCATAAAGTAGACTTACACTCCTGTAACTGTACGACACTTGCTAAGATAAACGTAACCGATCGGAATCGAAAGTTATACATGTTAAAACTGAATGCAAGTACTAAATGGACCGAACGGAGGGACCGAAATCTCCTTGTTGCTAGTAGATATGTGCTATTTGCCAATCCGTCTCATGGCGCCATTCTTTATTGCTCATCACCATGCGATGCAACTTCTCATTTTTACTTCTCTTACAAAACACATGTTTTGTGTGATGAACAGCAAGGGACAGATATCAGCTATCACGAAAACAGACTGTTATGCCAAGGTGACCGGTGACCCAAAGCACAGGACCTCGCAGTTGAACTCCATAAAGAGACAGGCGAGTAAATGAAAAGTTTTACATCACAACCATCAAAACACTAACAGCGTAATCGAAAAAATCGTGATTCAGTTAGCTTATTTATGATTGCTAACTAGACCATTGAGGGAGCAGTGTCTCATAGCATTCCATGAAACCATAAAGGAATTAACGGTGATTCGAACCCCTCAAATGTGGTCTTGCAACATTTACTAATCATACTCGGTTACTTAGCGTACAACTTAGAGTGAAGGGCGACGAGACGGATGAACTGGATAGTTACGAAAAATTAATCATCAGTTAAGAGAAACGATGAATGAAGCCTTGGAGAATGGATTGTGGAGTCAGAATTCGTAGACCTGGGATCAAGGCGGGTGACAGAAAAGCTACACCAGTGGCAGAATTCGCAAATCAAAGCACAAAGTTGATGGCTAATTAAACCGCCTGTTCATTATCGATATATAATATTTAATAATGTTCAAATTCGGTATGCCCCAAGAAAACCGGAATACACGAGTATCATATTTAACATTAGGATTCTAACTCGATGGGAGCGTGACGATTTTACATTACTGTTGCTTGTAACTAGGTGAATAAGTGGGATTGCCATCGAAGTGTGTGATATGGCACTGAGCGTTCCCGAATCTTAGACCTTGGGAGATGGTACTATGAATTCGATCGAACAAAGGGGCCTACGCGGATAAAGAACTAGCTATGCAAGGGGTTTTACGCTCAACTCAGTTTATCTGTCAATAGTACTATCGTGCAGTGAGATATGATGAGGCAAAATGCGTGTGCAATGCACCAATAAATATGTGCAGTGGAGAACGACTACAATTGATAGGGATCCACCATTGGATAGAGACAAAATGAAACCAATGCGATCAACATAGTGTTCATAAAGCGCAACTGCGCACACGCATTTACAGACTAAGTTCAAACATGGCAAACGGTTTTTCAGTGTATGGATCTGTTCAACGACTTATCATCTAACGTCTTAATACAACCTGCAATCTGCAACGGAAAACCTTATCGAAGTCAAATGAGTTCGTAGTTCATTGCGTGTTTGACAAACCTCGATTTGTCAAATCTGCCGATCCTCTCAGACTCATCTACTGCGGTTGTCATTACGGGCGATCGCTGTATCCTCGTAACAACATAACATTTATTTGCTGTTTTCACTGGCAAATCCGCGAGGAAAGTAACAAACCAGGGAACAGTGGATTCAAGAGTATGGTTCTTGTACGTAACTAAAATTGTCCAATTGTGAATAAACCGGAAGTCTGTGGGATTCGAATGGACGAAACACGAATCGGAATGTGGTTTGCTGTCTACTAACTGATCTACAAGGCCACGGCGGCAAACTACAAATTTCAGACCATATTATCGGTCCAAACCCCTGAAGCCTGACTAATGCAGCAAACGCTTTTCATATTACTCTTGGTATCAAGCTTATTTATTTATGCAGGATAATTTATTTTATCTGAGGGTGGACTGGTGTGCTACCATTAGCCCAGATGTATTTACCAGGTTCCGACTGTTCTACTCCATCCGCCATCATGACCATACTTTCAATGAAAGTTAACGTAATTTTCCCAACTACGACAGCATGCGCCAGTTGAAACAGGCAAAATGCTACCAAAATGTATGTCCTCGCAACCGGACGTTATGCAGGGAGTACACGACACCGTGAGGTCGTTTCTGAGTGGACCAACACCGCTCAACATTTAGTCTATTTGTCCGTTTCAGGCAGAAACAAAATCTGCTATCTGATCACGCACACACACAGACACAGATAAATAATACAGAAATATTCAGACAATCACGTGAGAAAAACGTGGACCTCTTCCTATCACAGCGGATAGTTTGTTCGTTGTCCCGCCTTGGTAACTTGTAACCGGATATAGTGGATCGGTTCTAAAATCCTGCGGGCACAATTTGCTTGTGACCCACCAGAAACACCCTTCAGACAAATGCATGTGGGTACATTCGTCCGCAGACACAATATGACTGAAGTCGGCGAGGTGGACAGTAATATGAAGGACGACGATCGGGACTATGAAACCCACGACACACACGCGTCCTTGAGAACGTCTACCATGGGCTAACAGAGGCGGGAGAAATATGGGAGAAAAATAGGGTATCCAATATTCAGACAAGGAACACGTACACACATTTCTCATCAAATGAACTGGTGGTGGTCACGACTGGGTTACGACATACTGTCCCCAATCTGATTGACAAAATGAAGCTGACCGACAGAGAACAACAGTGAGAACAGGAAGGAATAGAATAAGTGGAACCATGGGGAACGTGATTCTGCTGAATCATCATCGTCGAACAGTTCGGTTACGCTGAGAGGTGAGTGTGAAATTTGGCCGTGTTGTTCATGTGTGTGAGTGAGCGTGTATCTGCTTATGCACAGACACAATCAACCATATGGTGCTGAAAGCAATTAGGTATGAGAATTGCATACGCTACGTGGTACACTGGAGCGTTACATAAGATACGTTTCCTATGGAGGGCAGCTGCAAGAAATGATCAGATGAATCTCGGAAATACGACCTTCAAGTTATAGACAAATAAAATGAGAAAGTATTAGACACAGCTATCAATAGTCAACACTTCTCAGGTGGAAGTTGATCGATGAACTGCCGTGTCGGAACAACATAACATGTCTTAGACCATGTCACGCTAGGACCAAATCTACTCAGAACTCTTAGCTACCCTACCCCAAGGTAGGGTAAAATCCAACTGCTTCGGCTTACTTTCATTGCAGCCAGACGGTACGAGTAGCAACAATATTACCAACGTCCGGATAATGAATCCGATACGAGTTGACTCGTGCCCCAGGTGTTATATACCTATTCGGCAAAACGACAACCAGCAATTTAGTATTTACCTGACCCATTCACAATCATATCTAATCATTGACATATTTGATTGCTTCTAGAATATTTGGATCGAAAATACACACAAGCACGCAGAAAACTCGTACCTGATCCATGTAATTACGTTATTGCTGGTTGTGCGACACAAACACTGAAACAACACCACGATTCGAGCGCATTGGCGGTGGTGGTGCTAAAGAAACTCACTAGGTCGGATCTATGCATTTCTGTGACAACAATAGATAACAAAATTGTGGAAGTAAAATTTTACGACCCTGGCTGTTGGATCAATCGCTCTGTGCCCTTGGAGAAATTATGTGCACATGCACTTTCGCCATCTGCATAGCGCGAATCCTATTTTGACAGTCATATTCATAGCAAAACAAAATAATCGGCCAACCGGAACAGGTTACACGGAATCAGGCCAGTTAAATCACTAAACAAAGCGGCAAAACTACCGCACAAATAGGATTCTTTTCTGGAGGCACGTTGGTATATTTCGTTCACTGGTTAAGCAACCTGCACACGCTTCTGTTAATATTTGATATGCGAAAATGCGGTCGTGAAGGACGTACCATCAGTATTGTTCGTTGACAAGTTCATTAATCACAAAACCTATTTCATTTGTTTCACTAACTTTCTGGCGGGAGCAATAGTACGAAACTGCCAGTGGAATAAGTCTCCACGGACATACTGTTCCACACGGTTAGCTATAAGCAGACTATCAGTAATGTTCTGCTTCATACAGTTTACAGATGCACCACGAGTCATGTTGAAAAAAGATCATAGTCATCCATATCTTAACGGAGTTTTGGCTGGTCTGTCTATTTAATCAATGTCTTCATCATCATCGTACAGCGAGATACAGCGAAG
>UZAN01040668.1:11004-72739 GCA_900618425.1 Echinostoma caproni
ATACTTACTTACTTACTGCTACTGGCTCCTTGGAAAGGATAAGCCGGCTGCACACAATCATGTTCATGGAGTTCCTTGGGAGTTTGGTATGAGCAATGTCCCCAGCGTCACTCGGCGTTTTTTAATTTGAGGGTGCACCGCTAGCCTTTGCACAACCAAATGCGAACTGCAAGGCAGGAAGTAATCTCTCACCTCGGAAGTGAGTGGGTCAATGACTTTTGTTTTTAAAGGTCAGTCAAATCGACTTCGCTCTTCTCGCCTAGCGAACAGAGAACGGTAATCGACTTCTTCGGTTCTACGCCGATCACAGTCTGTTCTCATTTAGCACCAACTTTCTGCACGACTCATCGTGCAGCAACTTGGTGTTCTAATTCAACGGGCAAGTTGACCCAGATTGACCACAGCTGTAGACAATTGTTGGTGTGGTTCAGTACAAAATTGCAGATCCTATTAGACCACCTGCTTTCAGTCGAACCATGCACTAGTTTTGACGCGCTTCACTCTCCGACTCATCGGTCATCGGCAGAAATCGCCTCCTCAGTTAGCTCGTCGTCGTCTGCGCGATCCATCTGTTTGCACATCTTATGACGAGAAGTTGGGACAAGAGCTAGAAGAACCGCGATATACTGGACTAGACAAACGGTGGGACCAAATATATTTGCGTTGCCCTCAGCAGTATTCTTTCCTGGTGGGTCAGAGCTCGAAGTTCGCCGAGGACATTGGATCTCTCAGGAGTCAGCGATCCTGATAGATCAAAAGCGAAAGATCCCAATCTGCCAAGATGAGCATAGGGACCAGTGGCGCCTGCAACGCCAATTCAGGAGAAACCGTAAGAAAGATCGCGAAAACTGGTGGGCCAAAATAGCTAATGAAATGGAGGTAGCTTTTGCATCAGGGAATAGTCAGAGACTGTTTCACCTGATACGCAGCGCTGGAGGTAGTCGCATACCGGTCAGTGAGATGAAAGTGGACAGAGTATCACTGGACAGGATATTTTAGTGAACTGTTCAATTAGTCTGGTGCTAAAGCGGTTATTCCGACAATTGCAGCGGAAACTTCATAGGTGGAAACTTGCGAGCCCCCATCGGAATGGGGAATACGAGGCTGTATCCAATCATTAAAGAAAGGGAAGGTAGAGGGACCTAATAGGCTTCTCCCCATTCTTTTCAAGTTGTGTGGTGACTCGTGGATTCGATTACTAGTTGACTTGGCAGCATTTGGTCGAATTAGCGTATCCGTTTATCCTGCGATGAATCGTTGATCGTTCCGAAGGGGTTACTCAACGACTGCGCAAACCACCGTGATATCAGTTTAGTTCCGATCGTTACATGTGTTAACTGCTGTGATACTTCGCCGTCTGACATTCTCAATAGTGAAGCATTTTCGCGAACAGCAGGCAGGATTTCGATCAGGTCGTAGTTGCACCGACCAAGTCAGGTACTTCAATGGCACCACACACATTGTCGACCAACAATCGTAGTTTTCGTTGACTGAAAGGAGCCTTTGATTCTGTTGATCGTGACTCCCTAATGAGCGCACTGTTTCGCTGCAGATGTATGTAAACCTATTGCGATCAATGTACCTTTATACTCGGGTAACGTCAGGGTCTACAGTGGGCTAAGCAAATCGTTGGAAACCGAGAACGGTGTTTCTCAAGGGTGTCCTACTTCGCCATTCGTATTCTACTTTGTCGCGGACGAAGTACTGGAAAACGCACTAAGTGGTCTCCAAAATGTTGGTATTGAATGGGCAACTAGGGAAAAACCGTGCGATTTGGCGTACGCTGACGACATCGCTTACCTGTTCGAATGTATGGGGGTTGAAGTGCACAGAGTGATTAGGCAGAATAAGTGCCTCCCGTCTTCCAGCTTAGGGTCCGATAGACTGCAGCTGGTTGGTTGAAGACACCGAGGGATTTGGCAATTAACCGACAGCAGTGGGGATCTTGTTGTCACGTCTTGTCAAGTCAGAATGTTTGAAACGCTGTGTATGCAGGGTTCGGTTGTGTACCCTTTTTATTGACCATAGAACTTCACTTAATTTGCCTCCCTCCAGTTAAGCCCAACACCAATCCATCTTGTACTTTCTCAGTTGCTTTGTGTACATTGAGGGCTTGGCTACGATCAGCGGAGTTCTCTTCTCTGTATCTCGCTGTGATGATGATGATAGCGGATCATCGAAAATGTCCTGATTCCAAACCAACCAAGAAGAGGCGTATGCACCTTCCTGGTTGTGAGTGGTTACCATCCCGAGTGGACGTCGAGGTGTATTGGGCACATTAGACTTTCGACCTTGTCCTAAGGGTTGGTGATCCGATGAGCTGTAAACCGACCTTCGAGGGATCGCGTATTTTTTCGCACACTTGCGCTGCCTTGTGAGTCAGGCATTGGTCCTTCAAATGCTTCGTTTGTGAATTCTTCCAGAAAATTCGACCTAGGTAACCTGCTAGTATAGTGCGTACGAGCAAAGAATGGAAATTTATCTTTTATTAAGATTATTATACCGTGATTTGCTTGGCACACGGTCAGACATGATGCATGATGTGTATGTATATAGCGGTTTTGTTTTGTTATTACACCATTGTGTAATGCACAACATTAGGGGTAAACCCCTTAATCACGAGGGCTTACTCGCTCATTAGAATTGGAGACCTAGGGCCTGGGTCTTGTGGTGGAGAGCCACATGTGGCCCCACTAGCATAGGTGTAGTATTGAGCCGGAAAACAGCGAAGCTATCCACCACCAAAGTTAGGTAACCATGGCGAACCTCAGAGCCCTAAATTACGGTGGTGGTAGCTATTAGATACGAAGTTTGGTCCAGTAGGTAAGTTACGATTAGCCTGCTCATGTTCCAGTTATACAAATTGACCATTTCAATCAATCACTTTACTCAGTTTCTGTTTTTTTTCAACTAAGTTAAGTTTTTTGATTTCATTGGGAAACACAAANCACAAAACGGTTGCTGCAGCCTCGGACAACCTTGCGTTCGGTCAGTTTATCTTTTATGTTTACACGAACTGCCAACCATTAAGAATAAAAACGCGACCGTATAAATAAAGGAGTGCTGAATTCTGCTTCACTGGTTGTATCAGCCCTTGCAGTGCGTATCCATGTACGCACGTCTGCGAACGGTCTTCAAGTTTGCATGGCTGGCTCGTTGTGTAGTGACGTAAAATCATAGCTCTAACCCTAAGACTAGGATACAATCGAGTGGGTGGTTGTGTGATTTCTCTATCCGTCGAGTGTACACCTATGTTTCTAGGAGAAATTATTTGCTGTTCCTGGAGATCGATGACTTCAGCAAGCAAAATCGTTCGGCATGCAATCAACCCCGGAATTCATCAATAATACTTTCAGTGACAGACGACCCGGGCCTCAAATTTACACGTGTTAGAGAAATGCCGGATAGATTGCTAGGCATATTGATTGCTATTTGTGTTGTCAATTGAATAATTGTGGCCTTCCAGTTGACCAATAGTCATCCACACTGTGAAGTGCCGGCTCTATCATGGTGTGAGCAGTTTGCTCATGCGACCCAAAACTAATATCGTACAATGTTAGATGGAGCACCTATTTTTTGATCGTGGTCTAATAAGTGGTAGAGGTTAGTTGTGTCGCACGATGTGTATTGCAATTCCTATTTATGTCGTCTTCCAGATAGGGTACCGTTGAATGGCGATAAATGTTTATGCGGGAGGGTAAGCAGCCCTCATTGGCTTGTGTTGTAGCGGAGGAGCGGCAAGCAGATAGATCGGGATTGAGCAGATGACTGGAGTCGTTAAGTACCTTATGGGCGAACTTCTCATATGAGGTAATATGAGTATCACACATTGTTGTGATTACTGTGTTTAAGGTAATCAGGAAAACGCGGCTGGTAAATACCAAACCGCGACGAAGAGAAATGAAATCCTTTTTAAGTAGTTCAGGGAAAATAAAAGGCGAAGAACAAAGTACGAAAAAACTAAGAAAAAAACATTGATAAACAAAAGGACGTATAGTTGCATACTTCGTTCTAGATTGTCGTACCGTACGTATTTGGAAGCATAAGCAAATTAGTCTACCAACACGGGCTAGCACATGAGAGGATCACCATAGATTGCTTTCTATGGTGACTCCTAGGCTTTTGGTAGTGTGTTCTGGTGCTGGGTATGGAATTGATGATTGAGGATTCCAAGAGGTACTCGGATCTGGAAACGTTTGAAAACCGGCAACTTTCGGAGAAGAAGGGATCGTGGAACGAAATCAAAAGCGGAAGACTAATCAATAAAAACAAAAGAACGGATTTTTGGGAATCATCAAAAGATTTACAAATAGATTGCAGCAGGGAAGAGATAGCATCCAAAGTGCATTTATTTGGCTTATATGCAAATTGAAGCGGTCATTGGGAACAGTTATACCAGATTGCAAGCGGGTGAGAATAGAGCACGAGAAAGTGATGGAAGCGGGACAAAAGCGTTTATGTAAAATGGTAGATGAAAATGATTTAGAAATGGGACAGTGATGAATGGTTTCAAGAAATCTAGGATTAAACATGTATAACTGGATTTGTTAGTAACTGATGCAGACATCTCTATGAGTGAACCAGCGCCATATTTGAGTATAGACAAAAACAGACCATCGGGATTAGATGCATTCGTGATTTTTGTAGTTTTCAGATGATAGACCTCATGGAATGGTAGATAGGTGATCTGTTGGTTACGGAGACAATGGCTGTTTGGTGTATCTTTTATGCTTGTTCTTTTTTCTTTCAGGATCTTTTAGCCGCGGAGAGCGTACTCTGCCGGTGTGAAAAAAACTGTCTCCACAGGACAGCATAATTTGAAATTCATGTTAGCTGTTTCAGTGAAATGTTTAACATAACAAAGAGTTTGTTGCCCGGAAAACCACGAGATGAAGTCAAAAACGTTTCGTTAGTGGGGAGAGTCTATCGGTTGAAAGACTCCGAATTTTCATATTCGTTTTGTTTGAATAATTTCGGGGTATGTCAACCGAGAGTGAACTTTTGATCTAATACATAGGAGACAGTGTTCGCTAGTGGAGATAGGCGCCCTCAGTTTGAGAGAGAACATAATAGGATGGTTAGTGTTGACTTTGTCCAATACAGTGGTGGGTTTTAGAGAGAGGTATGGCAGGCCGAAAGAAAGTAAACTTAGCGTTATTCCATAATTAAAATAACCAGTAATTGAAATTAAATTATCAACTGGGGAGCAATGAAATGAATAAATGCATCGCAGAAGGAGCTGATTTCGATTTGTGTCCAAAAGATGGCAATGTAGAGATTAGTAATAATTGTACTGTGACATGTTACAGTTATATTGATTCGAGTTATTGAGACATCCCATTCCCATTTGAACCCGTTACCTCTAGTGCAATCTATAAAGACATGCATTTTCTCAAGGCGTCGACCGCATCTGACTCAGACAACTTAAGTCCTACACTTCTTTAACACAGTGCTGAACCACCGTCTCACATTTTAACACATCTAATCTTTCACTGGAACCCCAAACTATTCCGGATTGCTGGCCCTCGGTCAAAATTGCACTCATCCCCAAAGTTACAACAGAGGCCTCAATTGTGAAATGTTTCAACCTAGTTGCTCCCTCATTGGTTTGAAATTGATTGAGCGGTCAGTTCTGCATCACATTCAGTTATCTCTTACCACCCCCAATGACATTTATCAGTTTGCATCAAAACATAACTGCTGAACACTGGGTGTCGTTTCTTCTCTTTATCTTTACATACCTAAACTATTGCTCACAAGTTGATAGTTCTCCTCTTTTCAGACAACAAGACTGCCCCACTTCTGTTCTGATTTGTCGGTGATAGGATCTTTTGTTCAGTAATGATCGACCGTGTTTCCCAAAATCATTTATCCATCCTGATTGAAAATATCTATGATGCTCATATTGATACATGCATGAAGTTTGCTGAAAATATTCTATCTGATTGCACCCCTTCTTTTCCAAACTGACTTGTGTGCATGTGAATTCCACCCCTCCATTCGTATCAAATACAAACTCATCTCTCTCTGCATACAGCCACTCTTCAGTACCCCATCTTTCTTTCTCGGACAGTGATCGAAAAGGAACGTGTTCGTTTTGAGCTTTCTAATGCATTTAATAGTTAATTCATATTTTTGCAAACCTGACGTCCTACTTTTTCCCCTTTTGCTAGTATTGCAATGATGGCCACTTTTGGGTTGAAAGCTTGTACATAACTCATTAAAGCTTCAATACAATACAACGCTATACAGTGCAACACAATCTTAATTCTGGGACATGTTTTAAAAGGCATAAATTGAAAATCAGTATTGTAGGGTCCCTTTTACCGAACTCGGATGCACAAGCACATGCACGCACGCAGTTCTCTCGTCTCGTGCATACATATGTGCATGAACGCATTGACTGCAAGGGCGAACTGGAAGATTTGCTTTAAATGTGATGTGTGCTTCCAGGAAACAATAGCTTCACTGTACCGGTGCATCAGTATCTAGAGGCGGCAAAACAGTCGTTTTCTAGATTGCCCCAGTCGAAGTACCAATTTCACCGCTGTCGGTTTGAAGCTATCAATCATTCTGTGGTGGAAATCTGCAACTTTTAATTACTTATTTAATCTACAGTGTTTAAAAACAGTTATTTATAATTTGACTGTTATTGGGTGGGGGTCTCCGATATACTGATCCTGCGGTACAAAGATTAAAATATTATTCCTTGATTTTAGACTCGTCAAAGGCGTATGATGGATCGTTCAGTGAATGTCTAGGATGTTTTGAGGCATTTAGGTCTCGCCAAGACCTATTTATAATCCAATAATTCATTTTAATGAACAAGACCGCAAGAGGTTGACTAACCGGTCCAGCGCGAAGTATCACACAATCAACCGCTCTCCCCAAAAAGGAGAAATAGCCGTGTAAAGTTAGTAGAGGATTCGTCAAAACATGGGCTGTTAAGTAATAGAAAATTCTAGCCAATAACTGTACACACGCTGCTGCTTGTGATATCGCACTAGCTAGATAGGTACTGGGGCTGTTGAACGTATGCCTCGAGAGAGTAGCGGTTCCGGTCAGGGGCAAAATAAGTTCCAACCAAAACGAAACAACTGTCTCCAGCACTGCTATTAGGGCCATTGGATAATTATTTGCATTCCCAATAGGGTACATTGAAACGTGTCAAAATGATAAACTTCCATGAGAAAACTTTGATCAAAAACATGGACTTTGGTGTCAAAGACCTCACATAAATAAAAATATTTGGTTGTCATAGATCAGTTTGAATATTCAGTTTTTTCTAATGATCTGAAAATTAGATCCAATACCGATAACCATTTTGATATTTGGATTAACAACCTTTTTTGAATTAGTATGTAATACGTTGATGCCAGGGTTTTCAGGTTTTGATTCTCTAGTGGTAAATTGGATTCATTTTCGTGGTCCAGATTCACAATTCGGTCTTTATCGATTATTTCACCACAGGAGAGGGACTTTTCCATTATTCTATCGATGCGTTGCATGTTCAGACGAACGCCTAATCTCGAATTTATTGCGCACCATTGGTATCGGACGAGGTTCCGGTAATTGTGACATTGGTATGAGCTTGATTCGATTTTTACGTGACTCATCTTGAAATCTAGCAGCGATGTTTTTATTCATACGGGTACAGTTAAATTAATTAGCAACAATATACGTATGATGATCCAAACCTCCAAGATAACCAAGGGGTTACGCGTTACGGTTTCTGGACAGCGAACTTCAGGCCGATAGTATCGACCATTCAGAATCCGTGCAATTCAAACACGAGCTGTTTGATGAACAGAATACAATCATGCAGTTGATGAGGATCAATTGGCGTCTCTTTGTACATATTATTTGATTTGATTTTCTTCAATAAAGTAACCGCTACTTCCATGGCCTTCTTAGTGCATCTCGGTGACGGGAAATCCCAGCATACGATTATCAGTGCGATTCCATGTTTCATCTGCGAAAGTGATTTGTGTCTGCTCCGAATAGTACAGCATGGTTTGATGTCCACTTATGGACCGTCAAGCTATTCTTTCTCAGTACGGGATCGTGTAGAGCAGGCTGAGATTCACGTGTAATTCACTCACTGCCTGTTTTAAAAAAGTGAACGGTCTTCTTTACAGAGAAACGCTTTTTGGGTAGAACGATAATGTGACTTACGTTTGAGAAAACGGGCTAACAGAATCGAGGAAAATTATAGTATTGGCACGAGGTATTTCAAATTGAGAAAACACTCAATCGCAAAAATATCCATTTGTCTGTGAGGAGGTAGGGTACTGGGTTGAACGTTCACAGCTAGGGCATGCGCTTAACTCGATCGGAACGGAACTAGAAGACGATGGAAGGGAAGGGAATATTGGAAATACGGGAGCACCTTATTCTAAGAGAAGCAGAGATTGACATTTATTTTAACCCTTGAGATGATATCTGGTTTGTGTGAAGTAGCTAAAAACATTACCCCGGATTATGTTACTAAGATAAACACATACGCTAATTTTATCCGTATTTTGAACAAGAGTGCTATTATATATCCGTGAACAACTGATAAAACTCTGTCTATACGAGTCATTGGATTGGAGTGTATGTATGCATGGTTGAGGTTACCAAGTCTTATCTTTACCCACGCTGTCCCGACGGTGACTATTATATATGGCAGCTCTGAGTGACCATAACCGTTGTTAGGTATGTGATATAGTGTGTTGTATCAGCTCATCGATAATAAAGATCCGTTCGAACCAATCGGCGCATAACATGCGAGAGACACATGCATAATTCCTGGACTATCGCACTCCAGCATTCCACCACTGACAGATGACCTCCTGCAAGGTCAACCGTAGTCGATGCCGTGTTGGTTTATAGCTGTTCGAATCGCGGTAGCAGTTGATCAAGGCAACACCGTTTGGGCAGACGTGCGTGCACACACCTATCGGGGAAGTATACACCTGTTCAAACATGGAGCGCTTGGTAAGTGAAGCGATATGTCTGTTATGGTTTTAAGGAACTGTTACGTTATGTGCACTATGCAGCCCACATATGTTTGTCAACATGCAGATTTCTCTCAGTTGTGTACGCAAATTTAGCTGGTTAGCGAATCAACATAGTTGATCAAAGTGGAATCGGCTTTCCTAACCGGGTTAGAAAGACACTATCATCGCTGACTCTTTCCCGATATCAGTATTACAAACTCATTCCCAGGTTGAATGACCTTTCGACTTGGCGTGAAAATGTGTCCCTATTAACAAGAAACCCTTATTAGATCTGTACAGGCAGGATTATGAGTAATTCGAAAATAATTACTCTCGTTCGGACAGCACCCAGTGGCAATTAAGGTGTAAGTAGCTTATCGAAGAAAGACAAAGGGTTTGGTTACAGTTAAAGGTAGTTTCAGATGGTTTCGGACAGGATTGGTTTTATATGAGAAACCGATGAAGCCCAAATTCTCCTTAATCGATATGGATAATGATGACGTAACCTAACATAATGCATTGGCTGGTTTGACTTTCTGACCATTCTCGATCAAGTATAGTGGAATTGTCACTACACCTTTACCCTGATACACAACGCTTACAGATACCACCATTGAAGGAACGTATTCATATTTATTCGCTCTCCTGCCGCATTTACGCCTTATCTTGTACTTCTAAGAAAGCGCAAATCGCATGAACTGAATGTTGAATAAAAGAATAACTGAACGCATCCCAGAATACGTACTGTTGGCGCTGACAGCCTAATAAACCAAGTTTAAACGTGGTATGTAGGCCAACATCAGCCATCTCTCGCTTCTTGATTGAATTTGGACACAATGACCTTGCGTCCGTGCAATGTGTTCTGTGTTAATTTACCTCGTCACGATCCATATCGATGAAAGTTCAGATTGGCTTTATAGATGGTTCTCCTTAAGTAAGTTCTATGCATCTGAAATCGTCTGACACTGCTTGTATTGAATCGAACGAAGTCCTTTTAATCTTCTTCCATGAGCTACTAAAGCCGCAATCAGTTGCCGCTTTTTCTGTTGTAATTCGCCTTCCGAACGCTATCGATGTGCTACCTTTGAGGGCAAACTTCATCAGCTTTTTGCCTTCTATCATGTGTACTCAATTTTACTACAGGGTATCAATTTTCGGCTTTCTAAAGTCATATNNTGAAACATCTCTGCAGTGATTTCCTTTTATGCTTATGTCCTCTTTTGTTTGCTTATGGCGTCTATCATTTTGCTAAATACTGCTGCGTTCTCCTGATTCTATGTATTGCTTCTGTGCTGATTCAGCTCGGTTGTAGGATCCCAATCACCGAGATAGTCATTATGTGCAGAGTACCNTAATGCCATAAGAAACACTGAATACCGAATCTACCCACGTTTCACAAAACAAATTGCGTGCTATCAGCTCTGAATAAGTTCCTGCAGTGTGCATGTATGTTTAGTTGGGTGTCTGTGCTTGCGTAAATGTTCTTCAGAACCGATTTGATCTCTTGATTCGATTTCCTCTGCCAATGCAGTTGTGGCT
The DNA here is from genome assembly GCA_900618425.1 of Echinostoma caproni. NCBI lineage: Eukaryota > Metazoa > Platyhelminthes > Trematoda > Plagiorchiida > Echinostomatidae > Echinostoma > Echinostoma caproni. Next base: position 21,525 of record UZAN01040668.1, read on the forward strand.
CCTCTTTCGTAGGTGTCTGACTAATTAAGTGATGTGTCTCTTGAGCAAATTACGCGATAGCGAGCGTGTGCACACAAAATGATTCGTGATTGGTACAGTCGCCTCAATCGGATTGGCGCTACTTCATTCACTTCGTACCAGTATGGTCTAAAAGCTGCTTCAAGTGTTGCGCAATGCCTCTAGTTCCACCTGAAAGCATTCACGCACTTTTTCTTGCTCTGCACTCTCGCTCTGGTAAGTAGTCTGATGTGACATTTGTGTTAATCTGATGTCACTTTAGTCTTGAATACTGACACAGATAATTTTTTCAATCAGCCGCTTTAATCGCTCTGGCGAGAGGGGATGTGTGAAAATCACTGATGAAAACGAAAAGCCATGCAGTCAGAGGTTATGTATACAATACATGTAGAACATTGTACCAAGTTTCACCCTACACATCGCACTATTTGGTGTACTTGGAGATTTAAGAAAACGTAATTGCACAAATCGACCATATATGCATAGTGTTTTAACCAGTAGTTTGGTATAACTATGGATCGATGTCAACCGGAACCGAAGTGACAAACAGCCTTCTTCAGGGTAGCAGTAAAGGCCGTTTTGGTGAAAAATCGAAAGCACAACCGAGGCCTAAAGAGTGACATTGTTCGAGGAAATCAGATCGAAACAACGTTTAAATCAAGAATTATCATCAGAAAAGAAAGAAAGATGCCAAAATTTTCCCGATCTTTTCGGTATCAAGCAGCTAATGGGATTCAAATATTCAGTACTTTTGTGTACATCTGGTTAGTTTAATGAAATCTGATTATTTAACCTCACTTGGATGATATTTGACGACGATTTANCTGCCAATCAAAATGGAAAGCGTGCTGTCCTGTGCGTGGACGCCAATGCATGTCGGTGACCATGCAATGTGCGATGACCAGGATGCACCATGCCACCGTGTTCTGTACGACAAAGCACACGCTCAACGCAGATAGTAATTATAATTTTTCGGATCCCGTATTTGCTTGTGATAAACACCAAAGATGCTCGGTCTCCACATAGATTGTAGTAGAGCTGAATCACACCGAAAGGATTCTGTACATTTTGGGACATGAAAATTGCAGATCAAGCTGGTGATGAAACGTTAGTAAACTTGTTATCAAGCTCAGCCAACAGATGAAAATGAGAATTTGTGTCCTTTTACTCAGAGCGTGTTATTCATTTTGCTATTGGCGTGTTAGATCACCTGAAATGTCAAGAAGACAATGGTGCGTACTTCAGGTGCATGTTGTGAACACGTCTCCATGGGATTAGAAAGCCAAATGAGGTTTTCCTTAAAACCAGTTGAGAAAAGGATGAGCATTCGGATGAAGAAATTCGCCATCAGGTATCGTTGAGTTAAGACCCGACATAAAGCCTCTAGCGTTCCATACAAACAAACTCAAATAACACTCAGTTTGTGATACAGGCTTTTATACAGTTTTTCATCATATACTTTACTTTAACATCACAAGTGAAACAGGATATAAATATACTCACTTCTTTTGGATAACGGAAGCTAAATTCACACTTAAGTTGAGATCGGGGGTATTGGGTGAATCATTCTCAAGAAATTACTTTTTCAGGCCAAAAGGAAACGAACATCACATGAAGTACGGTAGGGTGTAATATCCATGAAAATAGTCTGTTTTTCTGAAAAAGTTAGTGGATATGGACGTAAACTTATTTTCCCATATAAGCTTCAAAAAATTTACAATGTTTCTTAGTCCTGTTTGAACGACCTTTAACTTTGATTCAAGGAAAATTTTCTCGAGTAACTTGTCCCAACAAAATTCCCATTTCAAAATCTCCAGTGATTTGGGCTGTAAGTAAAGACAGCCCTGTCAACTGCTCGTTTGTTTACCATGTGAATTCTTTTGAGGAACAATTATTTTCAGGGGTTGCTAGCGAAGAAAAACGCAGACAAATCATTAGTCACACGAGTCATGGTTGACTACGTTGATTTGTCATTTTCGACTGTCCTCAATTAGGATACTAAAACGTACTTATTCCCGGGCCTCAACTGGACGTCATAGTGCATAACTTTATCTGACTTGGTCGAACAGAACTCGTTTGCCACTTTCAGTGAAAAAAATAATGTAAAATCAGCGAACGGGAGCCTCGTATGCTTCGCGATTACCACTGGGAAAATCAATATGAACTGTTCGATTTTCCGTCGCATTGACCTATCCACCATCCAGTTCGTTGGATTAAACCATATTTGTCCAAATCTATCCGTCCCGGTCACATTATCTCATCGGTATGAACTGGTTGACAAGGATAGTGAGACAGTTTGTGAGAACGAAAAGTTCCAGAAATATCCTTGATAGCTTATGGTTCACACTTGTGTTTTTAACCAGATGATTTATGCAGCCGTGAGAGTAACTGCCTACCTGATGCAGAGTCACCTGCATGTAGAATTAAAAAAAATAAAATTCTGATCAAATTAACAAAAAAATACACTTCAGTACATTGTGAAAACAATTAGAACATATCAGAGAGATTAGGTGAGGCTTTTAAAGATGAAATATGTGAAGGTGGAATAAAGTTCCATAGCTTATGTGCAAATTGCGATCTGAACAAGAAGAAAGTCCACTAAACTCTAACGTGATAGATGTGGGAAGAGTCAGTTTATGGTCTCCCGGAAAATGTTTGCAGGCACTTGTTGTTTAAAAGTAGAGACCATTTTGCAATACTACACGATTTATGTCTAGGATGATTTCGCTGCATCTCAATATAGTGCATACTGCAGAAAACAATGTTTATATAGGGCTCTAGCATGGCAGCAAATTAAAGCAAAATACATTAACTAGACAAACCATAAAAGGGGGGAGGGGTAAAGGACCATATCACCAGGTAAGGTCAGACTAACGTGAAGTTCTTTTTGTTGACACAAGGGGTCTCCATCGATTAACAGCAATGGCTTAAGCAACCTTGCCACTCGTGACTTCTAGACAATCCGAAACGCTTTGTATCGGTCGATCTGGTGTTGCGTCATCAGCAGATGTCGAGTAATGGCAGTGGACGGGGTCTTATAGTTTCAACTGTCGTTTCTATGCAGCGGACTTGACCTCGATTGAGTCATCTGATTTTGGACCAAATTTGAAATATGTTTCACCATCCGACTGCGTAATTTTCGCCTTGTTACGCCCAAGTACCTCGCTCCGCACCCACATTGGAATTGGTAGATCAGCTGACTGTTTAGAAGATTTTAGTATCATTATATTCCTCACCCAACTGGATCCAGGGTGTATGACAAACAAATCACGGCACAACAAGCGTTATAACAAAGAAAGCAATTATTATAATTATCCATTCTGTGAACAGCGTCGCATTTCCTGAGTTCCAATGATACCCGGATGGCTGATGAACCCGGTGACTACTGCCAGAACTAGAACCATAAATCTTATCTTAGTTGGTCTAGAAACAAGGTTTTAGCCAGTTCCCCCAGGTGAACTACCACGTGATTCACCGACTCGGTTAGATGGTGGTTTTTATCCCCTCCCATATAGGTGGAGAAATACCGCCGCGTAAATACAGTAAAATTGTTTCCTCAGCGGAGGTTTCTGAGAATACAATTTCATGAGTTGCCAGGAGGGGATGATCAGTGAACATCGCGATACCTCGCAACCATAATGGGGCTATCAGTGAGGTGTTCAGAAGTAATGAGTTGAATTAGATTTAGGAGCGAATGCCTTGAATTGTTCGACCTAAAGTATGAGTTTCTTCAATTCCACAAATACAAAAAGATTATTAGAGAATCAGAACCTATCAATGCCTTGAGTGACAACCAACCGAGCTTGATACTGATAAAAAGCTCTAGTTGACCGAGAGAAGTTCTGAAACTATGGTTTTCACTTGTTACTGATTAATTTTAAATGAAGACTCGGACGAATACTTGGTGATACTTTGGTGATACCTAGTATTTATTCATTTAGATCAGCATTCTGACCGATTTTCGATATGAATTGCTACAACTGGAATTTATTTTAAATTAAATTACTGTTGTAACTTATAGTGCTTTTTAAACCACTTAAGCGCTTATCCTATAAAAATATACTTACGACATATATTTCATGCATATTCTGAAAATCCAAATTTACTTATCGTTGAGTTCCTGGGTTTCATAAAATCATAGTTTTAACCTCAAATATCACTTTGCGGTTTCGAGTAATATTCTTTCAGATTTTTACACCTAAAATCAAGTGGATCACGGTTCTTTGTCTTGTTGGCTCGAGCCGTTCATCAGAACATCAATATCGCATGATTAAATCGATTCTGTCTGTCATATTTTGTGGTGCTATAAGATGACGGCACACACTGTTTCACGATAAAGATACTGCGTGGGTGTTATCAGCTGGAACAGCTCCAAGGGGTTGGATACGGAGAAATCCTACTTACAGTGAATGTATATGACTAGATTGTGCTTCTTAAAATTTTGAAGAATATCCAACAATTGCTTTCCATTAGAAGAGGGCAGTTGAAGCTTTAGTAATTTGCGTTCAACTGTATCCTATTAGAATGCATACGACTGTGGTATTAGGGCTTTCATGCTAGCAGATCGAATGTAAACTTTTTTACCCCACCATTTGTGGAAACTGGAACTGCGAAATTCCTTTATGTTTGGCTAACATAACCAGGTGGGCTACTAAGTTGTAGTTGGTAATGGTTCTTGTTTTATCAAGTAACTGTGGGGCTGTATACACCGGACGCCGATTTGGGCGAAACTTGTTGCGTTTGTTAACAAATTCGTCTTCCTGATAAACACATAAACAAAATTGTAGAGACGCTTTAGGTATCCATCTTAATTTCTAATCGCTATCCGTACTGAATTGGCGAATTCAATCAATCAATCTGGCACCAAAGAACATCATACGACTTATGATATAACGTTTGTAAACGGTTCACCCAATCGGTTACAAACATCAAGGTAATCTAACGTACATGACGCTGTACACGTGAGTATACGGTTAAATAAAATCATCAACATCAGTCGGATTTTGTCACACTCAATTTGTGTAGGCTAATCACGCTTGTTTTCTTATTCACCTCTTACAAGCCGGTGGCTGGTTTTCAACCGTATCTGCACTTTCATTCCAATTGTGCTCTAACTCGTTAAGAATGGTTTACTCGATCGATAAAACGTGTGAAGAACCGGTGAGCTTGCGGTCCTTTTTCCACTGCAGATCTATCGGTATCAGGTGTAATACTATGTCTGCAGTTCAGTGCAAATGCTATGTAATTGAAGCTGCTGAGGATCAACCGGAATAACACCGATGCCTTGCGTGTGGACTTAAACACATTTAGATGATTCTGAGCACAGCTGTTGCAGTTGCTAACAGCCATTTGATCCACACTGACTAAACAGTAATGCTAGATGAATAAAAACACCAAAATGATACAGGTCCGAGCCACATAATACCGAACCCATTGGGTTCAGAGGGATTAGAAGTCGTTCAAGTAAACAAGTGGTAGTCAGCCAATTATTTGAGAGTGAAAAGTTAAAAGAATAAAGAAACTGGGTGTTAACCGAGTCTGGTCTATACTGTGTGTATTCCTGATATGTTGGTGAGAATTCATTCGCAAACACCCTCAAGAAGAGAATGCGGAGTCCGTGATGTCAATTTTTCTGCTTTTTCCAGTCAATATGAATGCTGAGAGAGTGAGCTAAGTGGCAGACGAATATGAGCCCCTACTTGAACAATAATCTCAGTCCACTAATTCAACAACCAGATTCATGATGATTGACAATGATCTGAAATTTTTATCAAGACGGGGAGTTTTATTTTATCTATCCAAAATCATGGGATTGATATGAATGTTCACGCACTTAGCCGAAAGCTTGCACTATTTGTGTAGAGCGCATCACTGTATCAAAAGAAAACAGCTACTCATTTTCAAGCTGAGACTTTTTGTGTGTAAATGTGGAAGCAGTTTATCCTGATTAATTTTTATCTCGATGCGTTTACATGTATCCCGAAATGCAAACGTTTGATTTTGTTGTGGTTTTTCAGCCAGGTATAGGTTCGAATCTGACAAATACTGACCGATAACTGAGTCAAAACAGAAAACCATTCCTATCCCAAACCTCCCGGTGCATTTTCCCTTTTTACATTTGCGGATTACTGCTGGGCTCCTTTTTAGTTTTCTTTATACTTTGCTTAACTGCTGACCAAGTGAATAGTTTTGTCCAAGGATTCCTGAGTTATATGAAATGCACAAAAAGATCCTAGTTTGAGAGCAGGATGTTACTGTGTTGACTTTTTTTAATCATTTCGGATAGGATTATCACCGAAATTCATCCGACCAAGCTGCGAATGGAATCGAATATTTCTGTTCGATCGAATACAAGGTACAAATCCTGCGCACAAGGACTGTATTGGGGGGGGGGAAGGGATAGGGCAAGCAGAGTGTGATTCATTATGCGACGTTTTTGTGACATTCTACACTGAATCATGGAAAAGATAAAAACGTGAAAACCGGATGGGATTTTCCGTCCGAATTTCACAAACCGAAAGTGGTTGAACTGACGCTCCGGTCTCGGTCCTGGCCGGAGTACGGAATATGTGATGAATCGCAGAACCGCATAATGATTGACTAAGTTTCTTTCACAGCTAGTTTTAGGACGCAAAAGAGGCTTACCTCAGTGGATTCGAACTGCTTCGACTTTGATCAAAATACGGTTTTAAATTAATTCAGACTGGTTACACTGATTACGGCAGAAGGGACTCATTGCGTAATACATTTTCATTGTGTGATTGGGTTGGGTAAGCTGTGAACTCTACCGGGAACGCATATAGTTTCCCGCTGAAAAAGGTAATTAAGCGCACATGGAATGAGTCTGAATGAGTAGAGAACGTGCCTTTGAGCCGAAAACTAGAGCAGTCTACCAGTCTAGAGCAAAATCAGTTCACCATGTCGAATGTATGTTCTATGGTGGTTCTCAACTTTTTGTGATCAACTCCATTCCTGTGTCGCCTTCCACAGGTAGAGAATGGTTGAATGATTTATTTTCCACGCTACTTTGTTATGTCCTTTGGCGCATAACCAACCGTTTTATAAGAAAGTTCTAGAAAAAAATGCAGGGCTTTCTGCATATAATCTTTTACTCTTTCCTTTACAAACACAAAATCAAGATTACTTTTTGTTTAAGGGCCGCAGAGCAGCGAAATGAAACTATTACCCGCTAGAAATCAGTTTCCTTTACCGCGTTGCCACGAACAGATCTCATTGCTTGCACTAGAATCTGATTGTGTTCAGCGGATGTTGGTTTGTACTTAGTTTGATCACGCTGGTGACATGTTTGCTTGATGCGTTCCCTCAGTTTTCGGTGTCGAGTGACAAGTTACCTCTGGGAATTAGAGATCAATCCACAAATAACCATCGGAATCAGATGACTCAGTCACCATTGTTTAGCCATGGAAAGCAATACTACAATGTCAATATGCAGTGCTACGCCAGTTCACGTTAGTAAAAATTGACAGCTGCTCACTGTCCCGGGTCCTTCTCATGATCGCATGGGTGGCTTGCCCATTGTCCCAGAAACAGATCATACGAGTTATTGAATAAGGAGCATTTACGCTTAATAGGGTGGAATAAGAGTAATTGTTTACAATGTCTGACTTCCCTTGAAATTTTGTTTGTTTTAAACACAACAACCGAAAAGATCAATCTCATGAGCTTGATATTGTTCACCGATTACGAAACGTTAGATCTAATCATTCTGATGCGTATTTCATTTTTTAATCACTTTATTATTTTTCACAATTTCATGTAATGATACTTCTCTGTGAATGGCAACTTCTCCATTCACACTGTTAGAAGAGCTCTTTAATTCTCATACAAATGAACAAATAACGTGAATTGTTGTTTGCAGATTCACGTCTTTACATCGAGCTTGTGACGTTGAGATTGCGGCGTCCATGTGTGGGTTCGAATCCCTCTGAGGCTAATCAACTTTTCACAGTTTCGACATAAATAACGTGAAGTTTATTACACGCATGGAAAGAAAAACACTGCTCGGTTTTGTACTAGAACAGCAATAGAATGTCTCATCTCCGTTCTGGTGTCGACGAACATATTAACTAATATTACTTCAGAAAATGATGCTTGGTTTGATTTGGCTTTTATCTGTTACAAGTCGCCAATTAGTCCACCTCACGGAATACATCCTACTTTAAACCAGAAATCGGCGTCCTCTGTGATTTGATTCACCAACCATGATCGACCTCATTCGATAAGTTCGAAAACATGCTTGCCGTTAGGCTTTTCACAATCAAGAAATCGTGATGTCCCCACTACTGTAGGTTCGAACGTTGGCAATATTTATTCTTAATTAAGCCAAATGCAGTGTAGTATTTTCCTAACTGATCTTGCATTCACCCATAAAAATTCACTGGGTTTTCGAACTTCATCGTGTTGGCAAAACCCGATTAATTAGCAAAAAGGAATATTCATTGCTTTCCGATTCTCCTTCTATCTTCCAACCAGTAGGTATTGAATGATTACATCCAGTCCTAAATGTTCGAGAAAGGAATTTGAACATTGTTCAGCCAATTTAGAGAGGCCAAAAGGTCAATCCGCTCAAGGTACTTTCAGTTGAATCACATCTCAGCTGTTGATGTTAGTGAAAGCATTTTGACACAATCGATAAGCCATTGGACTCATTCAGTTGACACCAAACACGTCCAAGTTTTCCTTGCTCAATTTAGTTTGTTGGACATAGCCATCGTCGCTCTGAATAAAATCTATTGATGAAAATAAAGTTTACGCGCACGGAACTCGTCAATAAGAAACGTTTTTACTATCACTAGCCCATGAACAGTAAATATGTTGTCGAAGTGGATATGTTGACAGTGAACTAGATAATAACGAATGACTTGGTATAGATAGGTGTATGGGTCGGAAGCCGTGAACAAAATGAAACAAAATCTGCCGAAAAGTGCACCAGGAAAACATGTGTGAATGGGCCGTCGAGGAGATTGACAGAAAGGATTAAACTGATCGAAAGGCAAGTTGATCACTGTTTCTCGTGGTCATTGTGCCATAGCCCAGTTCTGTAGATAGACGTTGCTCGCAAATCAGCCTGCAACGTGATTCCATGTTCACTGGCTATCAAATGTTGCACTGCGGATAGTCCTGACAGTTTCTTTATGACTAAGGAAGATCCTATAATATAATAAAATATGATATAATATAACATATAAATATCTGGATTAGCCAATTCGGTTTTTCACAGGCATCAGGCATTGCTGATGATGTTCTATGTGGGTTTCACTCCTTGGGAGATCGGTAATTACCCACTGTTTATATGCATTTTATTGAGATGGAGATGTTTGTGATAACCGATAAAGAGCACTGGACAGCTGTTTCGTTCTGTTTGGGACTCATCAGCAGTGCGTACTTTTTGTGTCCCCGTCATCAACAGTGCCTGGTGCCTGTGAAAAACCGAATGGGCTAATCCAAACATTCACCTTCTAAATTGATTGAACCATTCGCACAAGGTGATAATCGTCGACCGTGTAGCTCAAGAATAAAGAATATATATATATGTAATATTCCTCCTATTGTTCACCCAAATGGGCAGCCAAAAGGCAGCAACCAAAAGCGTCGTACGGAAATGTATGGTTATTGGTTGTTTAAACTGAACTGAACTGAAACTGGATATTCACTTGCACAAGTGTCTGACCAATATAAATAGTAATTGTAGTGACAGTAGTAGTAGCACAAAATGAACACGAATCACGGACTACGAATCACGGAATACGAGTCACTGATTAGCGGACACGGACGTCACGAAAGCACTGGACCACACTGGCACCTGCATACAATATCCCACCCAACCGAGACGCGAAGAAAAGGCCTCAGGAGTAGTAGTTCGTTTATTGAAAGAAGTAAGCGGGATTAAATAATATGTACAGAACAAACTCATTGGTCATCCGGGCTTCTAACAATCGCATTCCAGTATTTCTGGAGTCGTTATGCTTCGGTCTGGGCCGCTCAGTCTCTGATTGGCTGATAAGACCTACCCATGATATGTACTCGAGAAATAGTGACGCTTACGAGCTTTGCTGACGTCACCCGTGAAGTTTGATTGATCATAGTTGTTCTAAAACTGTAACGCTTCTTTCCAGGGTATGCGTAATCTCGTAGGCCCGGATCAGCACAATAACGCAAACTGAGCATGGACGTAAACGGAGCTTGAACTAATGATTGCAACCGATTTAATAGTCAACCCATGTTCGATTGATAAATGAACGGTTTCATCCTCCGTACAAGTGGAACATACACAGATAATATCTGTTTTTATCACATTTTCAGTTTTTTTTCTCAGATGTTTTACGATTTCTCCTGGAAAGAACTATGATAAAGGTGCCGTACTTCGTAGCAGTTTACCGAATTCTTAATTTATTTTGGAATAATAGCTAAAACTTCTATGATTCACAGTATTCATATGCAACTTAGTAACGTTATCACCAAATAAATTCACAAACAGTCTGTGCATCAAATGGGGCGTTTCGAAGCACCACTTCGCAAAATACACCATAATAATGCAGTATTGGATTGGATTGATGAGTAACAAACGCTGTGGGAAATGGCAGGCGTTTCTACTATCTAAGTTACTCCCTTTGGTTGATAAAAAACATATAGACGACTTGAATGATCTAATAAATTAACTAAGAGCAGAACACAGATGTATGTTTTGCCCAAGTTTCCAGTAAATGAGGCGGAAGATCTTGGAACCTTTGAACATCGGTATACAGCGTCTAATAGAGTGCTGTTCTATTTGATGGAGTGATGAAACTTCTCTGTTGGTAGCCCCTAATTTCTTGTCAGTCAGAGGTAATAATAATGATACTACATGTCTTTTTACTACCATTTTAATTTATTGAATGTATAAATGTAAAATCAACCGTCAGGAAGGGGCTGGGGCCATGCAAAGGTTGCCTGGGGAAATACAGAAATAGGATAAACGGGCGGTGGTGGAGCGGTTCAAACCCGGTACTTCCGGGTCTCAATTTGGTGACCTAACCACTTGGCCACCACTGCACGGCATTTGGAGTAAGCAATTCGGTTACAAATATACCGATACATCTTCCAACTCGAATATTTTGTGAACAATGAATAATTTCTCTGGTTACCTTCTACAGTTATGACGCATTATGACGCGCTTTGAGTTTGTTTTAACCCCACTGACAAATATCTGAGTACATCTTTGAATATGAAGTCTATCGTACGTTTTCATCAAATGCTGCTTAATTCCTTTCTGATATTTCCCACAGATTGATTACTCGTACAATTGGATGTCGTTACCAAAAGCAATAAACAACAACAACAAACTGAAAGAGAAACATGATCAGCTGAGTTCGAGGCGAAAGGAAGTTGAGAAATTCTTGAACGGACTGAGTAAAGATGAAAGGAAAAGTTGGGACGATGTGGTAGAACTGGATTTGGATCAGTTGGAGACTCGTTTACGAAACAAATCTCTCACCCCGCTGCAGGTGTTACACGCGTTTCAGGCCAAAGTGTTACGTTTGCATGACACTCTGGGAAATTCCGGGATGTGTGAATTTATCCGCGAAGCTGAGCAAGAAGCCACGGATCTGACAAACAATCCCCGGCTCAGTTCGGAACAGTCTCCTTTATATGGCATACCAATCAGTTTGAAGGAATTGTGCGCAGTCAAAGGATATGATTGCACTATTGGACTTGTCAAATTGATTGGGCAATCAAAATCCGAAGATTCAGTTGTGGTACGTGTCTTACGGAAAGCCGGGGCTGTGCCGTTCGTTCTGACTGCAACCTCTCAACTCGCTTTGACCACAACCGGATTCAATCCTGTCTATGGGGACATGCACAACCCGAATTCGAAAGACCATGAACCCGGGGGTAGCTCAACNCTCAACCGGGGAAGCCGTAATGATAAAACAAGGCGGGTCGCCGATTGGAATCGGAACTGATCTATTGGGCAGTATTCGTATCCCCTCGGCATTCTGTGGTATTTGTGGCTTCAAGCCCACGGCTACTCGAGTGAGTACGATCGGAGTGGTTGAACTGGATCCACGAATGGTGCTTCCCCCGTTCCGCGTGTCTGTCGGTCCAATGGGTAAACGTGTGAGTGACCTGGTTCGAGTAATGCAAGTCCTTTTCGATACACCCATGTATGAAATGGACCCGACCGTGATTCCGCTTCCATTTAGACATTCAATCTACGACGCAGTCAACGGTAAACCGCTTGTTATCGGTTACTACGACACATTTGATGATCCATCGCTTATCCAGACCGTGCCCTCAGTACGCCGCGGCATAGCTCAGGCGGTAGAGGTCATGAGAAAGAAAGGCTACCATGTGATACCGTTCAGTCCACCTAGACCGGCCGAATTATTGCAACTGATCTTACGCGCTATTAGTCCGGATGGGGGTCAAACAGCCTCACGTTTGTTAAGCAATGAACCACTCAGCGAACAAACTCAAGCGATGCGATTAATGGCCAACACACCTGATGGTCTGCGTGGTCTGTTGGATGGGGCAGCCAGAAACAATATGGGCATACCGGCAGCTTGGGCGAAAATGGTTCAAAAGCTTAATCGGCCACAGGATTTACAGGAAGCAATGTATCAACTTCAAGTTTATCGTCGAGAATTTTTACAGGCCATGGAGGAGGCCGGTTCGATTGATGTAATCCTCTGTCCAGTTTGGACTAGTCCAGCTTATGCCAAGGGCACTCCAGCTTACTACACTAATCCACCTATGATCTATACAGGCATATACAATGCAATGGACTTTCCCGCGGGATCCGTACCAATCGGCCGGGTGACTGAAGAGGATGTAGAGGAGTCAAATAAATGGGCTGAGGAGCGACAGAAAGCGAAAGATCGGTATCACCAACGTTTGTTCAACATGCAGTCGGACACTGTTGGCCTACCTTTGGCTGTTCAAGTTGCTGGCAAACCGTATCAGGATGAACTGGTGCTCCGCATGATGCGTGAACTAGAAACCGGACAAAACAAATAATATTTTGAATGCCTATGACTTAAATAAACTTCTGCTCGCATGTGAGAAGGATTACCAATAAAGATATGCCTTGATCTGGCGGGTCTCTTTCACAGTAATAAATATTTTTTCTCCTTTTTAACTGCTTATTGAATGGCGTTATGCAGCGAATTGCGTAAAAGGCTGTTGAAGGTGCAACACAAATCTTTGGTTACATTCTTAAGTCGGACTGCTTCAGGTTGAGAAACTTTATTGCTTACTATGAATTGGCCATCAGACGAGATGATACAAGAGAGTAAGACTTATCGGCTATACTGTTTATGTTATTGTGCAAAGAAATAAACGTATGTGCGGATTCTAAACACCCTCCCGGCTAGTTGGAAAAAGGAGCAGTGATAAATGGGAATGGAAGTTATTATTGTGTCAGAAGAACAAAGTTCCATAGAATTCCAAGTTACCTGTCCAGAGCCGACCCCAGTAACTTGGCGCAGGTATCCTTAGAAGGTACAACTTTGTTTGGTGTACATGACTTATGCTCACCTGATTGGGAGATGGAATACGGCTGGCCAGATTGGCTGTTGGGATCGATCCACTTTGCACCATAACTCCCTCACATTGAAATGCTCTTATGTGACAGATTACTAAAAACAAAAACAGATGTCAAATTTCGTAAGATGTTACCATTTCGTTTAATCTTCTCAGCTGCAGATTTGAAACAATCAGGCACATCTATAACACAGGGGTTTGTATTTGTATTTTGCGTTCGTATTTTTATAACTTGTGTAAGCATACATGCTTACATTTCAGTTAAAAACGTACACTGTTCGTCACGCAGAATGTAACACTTCTACTACTACTACTATTAATAATAATAATAATAATAACGAAAGGTTAAGAATGTCGACGATATTTGTTTCATATACAAAACTTCTGACGTGGTTCAATTGAGACCTGTTCCCTTTTTGGTAAGTAGTCGGGCCAGGTAGGGTACAGGGGAATTTTTATAAATGTTAGTGCGAGAGGATAGATGTCGAGATGAGGAACATGTGGACCAATGGGAGCGACAAGACTATAGATCAGGGTGTAGTGGATGAAGAGGATCATCTAGAATCTTATGAGCAAGTTCTAAACAAGAGTTGATGTGACCATCAATGAGTTCTGTGATTATTGAATTGATCGGAATTAATGATGCACAACTGATGATCACCAAACTACAGTGATTTGTTTTGAAGTCTTGTTTTAAAAGACCAGGAAACACTACAGGGGAGCAATAGAGTGGAATGGGCAAAACGCATTGATGAACGAAAGACGACAGAACTGACTGTGGGGGTTCGGAATTGCCTGAGTTTGCGTAACTGAAAAAATAGGCGTATCAGTTTTCCCATACAGTTGTAAATATGAGTAGACAAATGAAGATTGCTGTCGATGGTGTCACCCAGGTACTTGACTGAGGTCATTCTGAATACGGGTTTACCGTTAAGGGTAGCAGATTTCGTTGGAAAGGAGAAGCGGGAAAATACACCATACGCCCTTAGATATATTAAGACTGAGACCAGATTGGTCAGAAAACTGTTGGATGTGGGATAGGCTTTCAGTAAAGGAATGATATTCCGAAGGAGATGAAACTGTCTGATACAAAAAACGTGAAATAGTCAACAAGCCATGACAGCAGTTGTTTTGGCGTGCCAACAGATTCAAGTTTCAAAAGAAGGGATGATGGGGAAACAATCAAACGCAAACGAATAGTCGAGAAAAACAACGGACAGACTTGGCCGATTGGTTCAATGATTTACTGATAAAGTGCACTAGAGGGTTACTCACTTATGGTGAGGGAACATGTACAAGCATACTAAATACATGCTCTGACAACAAGACACAGTTGACCCCATTTCGTCTTTCAAACCACTATTACGTAATTGCAATGGTGAACGTTTGGCAATTGGTGAAGCACTGCTTATCCGATTACATCACCCGACCTTATGCGTACAAAACTTTGATAATAATCAATCCCTTTACCGTGGATTTGACCTTCTACTGCTCAACTTAGTATCCTTGTACGCTTGTACACGTTCGTTCACCACAAGTGAGTAGACCCATGTGCTATCTATGTGAACGTTTGTTTCGAGTTAGCGATTGAGAAGATTAAACGATAGGTTAACATCTAGCGACATCAGTTTTCTTTCGGTATTGGTGAAATGGATAAAGAGGACTCATTGCTTCAAAAACAGATGTCTTCTTTGTGCGCGCATCTTGGGAGCTTAGTAAAGCGCATGCTTAATGAGGGCTTCTCAACATTTTTCAAACACCCCGAGCTTTTAAAATTAGGCTGAGCAAAATTGGTCGGTAGAAACAGAGAAGGAAGTAACACTCGTTTTATGATCAAAGTGACGATAGGATCATTATTATCTCGGATCGATTGCTTTTCAATCGGAGATTTCGGTAAGTTGATACATCCGATAATCGAGGCCGATCATGCGAATATCGAGAATCGCCTATTACTGGTCCTAAGTTGGAACAGATCCCATATATTCTCTCAATTTTTCTGATATGAGTTTGGAAATATATTCAAAATCCAATAAAATATCACAGCAGCATACTTATTAGTTCAAATCAATAAATGTAACATTTTTCTCAAGAATAATCAATTATTGATTTGAACTGAACATCTTTTGGATTTCACCTTAATACACAATACTCAGTTCATCCAGTCAATCATGAATTCGGAAGCACTAGGTACCCGTTTTGCTCTTAATAAAGCTCATCAGTAGTACATATCCACCGTTTCGTCCGGGCTTTAAACTCCGGATCCATTGCATGATAGGCGTGAATGTTACCACTGTACCGACCAGCTCAAACGAGGGTTGAAATGAACTACCAATTCATGTTTGTTTAGGTGTCGTCTTCATGGATGATTAGTTCAAATCAAAAACACTTTCTTCACACCACTACTCACAAGTAACTGTGAGTTAAATGTGAATAATCAATTAGGTTTTGACATATTGTATACACTGGATATCCTACTGTGTAATCAACTGCGACTTCAGCGGGAAAATTACGAATTCTCTGATCCACCGAATCCTCTGATCAAACCGGTTTAGTGTTCTATTAAAATCAAGCGCAGACTCATTGACGCCAGTGTTGAAAGCCAAGAGCGTGGAATTCAGGTTACCTAAACCGGCTTGACAGATAAAAGTGGGTCAACGATGTTTGCAATTGATGGTTCTGTATTTGTCTTATCAGATTGGCCTCTGAAATTTCAGTGCATCAATGACTGTAACAACCATTTTTTAATGTATTCGGACATCTGTTGTGACAGAGTCAGCGAAAACATCTCAGAGGTGAATCTAGTAAGAGAAATCCAGTGACATCAACTGCAAACATGTCATGACAACTGGGTACATTGCTGACCCACTTTCATGGGTCAAGCCGATGTTACGTAACGTTACTCCCAGGCTCTTAGCTTTCAGCGATGCGATGTCAATCATGTTACGTAATCAAATTTTGTGTGTACAAAAGACTTCGTTGTGTTTCTTTTTTCATCTATTGATCAGAAAATTGGCTTAATTCCGGATCGTTCGGTTTGTTTGTTTTGTCTGAATGGATGAGAATTGAGATTCCATCTGCTCCGTGTTCCTATCCATCGTGGTTTGTGTTCACTGAAGCATTCAAACTACTGTTGCATCTCTCAATCGAAAGAGGTAAAACCACAAATGCGCGTGAATCTGCATGGAAGCAATCAGCAGTAGTAATTTGTTTTTGTTCTGAAACCGAATAACAGGAAAGAAAAAACATGTCTCAGTTTTCTCGCGCTGTGGGTGAGTAATTCTTTCGATTCTATGGAAATACTGTCTCTCTTAGCGGTAGTCTCCCTTAAATAGTCATAACCCTAAATACAAATGTTGAAATAAGCGTTATGTAATGCCTGCAACAAAATTGCACATTTGAGTTGTGCTACATCCTGATTCTTCAAAACAAAAAGCGGAGGTCAAAGAGGTTGGTGAGCTTGCGTTCTATCTGTGAGGTCCAGGGTTCACCCATCAGTTGAGTCAATTGATTCCCAGGCTAATAAATCCAAATTTATGTCGAACTGTTCAGTAGGGGGAAAACTCGTGACAGAATGCGAAAAGAAATAGTTAACATTTCAATTCCATGACCGGATGTTACTTAAACTTCGGTCGTCACGCGGCCACATTGATTTGGGTCATAAGGGGCGGGTAGGGGATATCTGTGTCGTGTGTGATATTGGTCATCGAACGCAGAACTAACTAAGAGTTGATTTGAAGCACATAGGGTGGATTACGTAGGTGAACTCCAATCGCTTTCTCTGTGACCCGAATACCCTTCTTAATCCCCTATGATCGACGACTGCGAAGTAAACACAGGGGTCTAGCTGTAACCTTAATTATTTCTTTTCTCTCTTTGTTATGATTCCTCACCTACAAAACAGTTTGACATAAATTTTGATGTATTAGCCGGCAGAATAATCACTGCAAACGAGCGCGTTCATCACTGTATTTTTTACAATCACTGAATTACTGGACTTGGTTTGCGCTCGACTAGTGAAAAATACAAATTGCAGTATTTAACCAGTTGCCGAAAATTGTAAAAGGAAACGAAGAAGACATCAGGATCGTCTGCATTTGTGTCACCGACATCTGTGACGGGGGTGGAGGAGATTTGTGTAACATCATAGCTACCAAATTTTGCTTCCCCAAAGCCATTTGAATGCACAGATAAGACTAAAACCGACTGATAATCGCCGTTTGAGCAAATCGGAACATCTTTCGACATATAACTCACACTTCTTCCTCTCAGGTGCATATTGATCAACTGCATTCGACTTATGTTTACGTCGTGGAATCGAATGCAGGTTGTAACTGAACAGCACAAACCTGTGAAGCTGATACCACTCCGGTGGATGCTTGTAGTTGGTTGTGCCCAGCTGGGTGTGATTACAAGATCGCTTAGACGTATGTTTGTTAATTACACGATCATTATTGCTTTACCCGAAGGTTAATCACGTCAAACGGAATCCAGGTAAAGAAGCAGCCGACGAGGTGACAGTTCTTAATCTCGGTCGTTGTGTTATCATACTAACAGTTGGTCTTCCTTTGTCCCTCTCCCGTCCAATTCAAGGCGCATCTGAACGACAATGACCCCACTGACAAAAATCACTATTAGATGCAGACTACTTGTAAGTATCATAAATACGCCGATATATAAAGGGCAGAGAATGAGAGAGCATAAGCAAGAAAACCACTGTTTGATTTATTATTGTTTTTTTTACATATTATAAAAACTTTCAGGCATCTTTTTCAGTGTAAGAAGGTGACGAATAGAACAAATATCGGCACCGAAGCTTATCTTAATTTTCCCACATGACTCTCGTCAAGATGACAAAGCAATGCAGAAAGATCTAGGTTAATAATTCCACCAGAAGAGTTAAATAGATTCCGATGATTCGCGTAAGGTCCCTAATCTAAAGGGTTCCATATTCTTANAGAAACATCGGGGTGCATCTTGAAAGCGTGCCTCCTTTTTCTTGCACCTTCACTAGATGTCCAAATGCGCGACTGCGGCTTGCAGAAGGCACCTTTCTGTGCTAAAAGCATTCCACACATGCACTTCCTCCGTTTACGGACAGAAACGACCCAGTTCATGTCAGCCGGCCCATGAAAAATGTAAAAATACTGAATATTGGAACAAAAATTTGGAAAGTGCATGCATTCTAATTACCCCAAATGTTATCAGTATGAACTCTAACAATAACGAAACTCATACCCGTAACGTCCCCCGAATCTAGTTTTTACTGGATAAATTAGGGATTATTGATGAAAAGGAAGTCTGCTGCACGGCCAGCAAGAAAAGAACATAACCCGGTCTCGATTTATAGCATCAAGCTTTTAAACGTAGTGTCCGATTGATCCACAGATCATCAGATAGCCTAGGCCTGAAGGTAAGGATGGCGTACCTGAAGTCTTTCATGATAAAAAAAGTAATCAGATCACAATAAATAAAACGGAAAGGAAGTTTGAAATATGTGAAAAATTGGTAATAGAATAGATGAAAATGAACGTGCTGTTATGGAATACATGAAATAATTGCTAATACTGAATGCATAATTTTGAGAAACAAATAACACGAGNACCTACTCATCGTTCATTCTAAACTGTGAAACTCAGGGCAGAGAATCATATGAGGTACTCATCGACTTTATTTGATATTGGAGCAGAACATTATAAAACCGTCTGTTAACAAATGTGTTACCAGAACGTTGCTGGATCCATCGGAGGAGAGATCTTCATGGGAAATATAGGAGCGTCTATACCTAAGGGCTATGTTAATCAGTGTGCTTGAAGCCAGTTTTATTGGTTGTCCAAATCCAGCTTCATAGTCCTGATTGTCATGGCTTTCATAGCTTTTATAATCCTTTAACGTGGCCTGTTGCTTGCTGTTTGGGAACTCAGGAACGGTATCTAGGAGACCATCCATTGTTAACCATCAATCATGTCGTTGGGAAAGATTCTGGTAATTTTCTAACCCCTCAGTACCACTAAAACCCTTCTTTGTGGGTTCGACAACCTTTGGTGCAGATCAAATGGTGTAAAACAAATGATTAGGATGCTTGGGGCGTTTTATTCGTAAGCTGTCCACCAATGAATGCCCGTGCATTTTGATTTAGATCAAATCAAATACACCAAATGAATTGAGTATTATTTCTGATTTGCTGGTCTACAGAAAGTCCTGAAACGTACGTCCCATCAACGAAACAGGTCTGAACACACTCCATTCAACCGCCAATATTGCGGCTGTCTCAGCTTTTTCCTCTGAAGTTAACCCAAAAGATAAACAGTTCTGTTTATATCCTGTTATATTTTTATAATACAGATATCTCTTTGGGTTCCATGGACCAGGTTCCTTGGACTGTAATCTATGCAGCTCATAGCATGCTATCTGAATTCCAATGAGTTGGATTTCAGAAACTGAATTTATTCTCTAACTCTGTTTTGGTTACCAAATACCCTTCGGTAGATAATACTATTAGTAAACACCAGCATTCAAAAAGGTAAATCGATTAATAGTTAAACTTCCATCCTGAACCATATTCTTGGGCTAAACGGTGTACTCAGCTAGAAAACGGTGCTAACATTACCTTTGTCCACTAGAACTTACCTCACCTCTGCACCCTCTCTGGCTCACAAAAACAGAGCAGATGTTTTGAAACTCACTGTTACCCTACCTCAGAGTAAGCGGCCGAAAGTAATGATTCGAACCCAAAGGGATTCTCAACCGGACACTCCCTTAAGCGTTTCACACAAACGCACAAATATTCCTTAACAAGTATCCGAGATACAGTGGCGCCTACCAATCGGTTAGTCGGTTATTCTTATCATTAATAAAGCCTCACCGAAGGCCAATATTGTTGAATCTGAATTGTACCTACTTAAAATGTCTCTCCCATACGTAATCGTCCTACAGGAGGTTTTGGTGCACCGTGGCATTTTTGCAATGATTTCTAACTTAAACCACTTGAGCTTCTCGATGAAACCAGACAAAATTTGGTGCACCATAAGGCTGCCCAAAAATAGGAATTGTTTGACTAGGGGAACTCATTTTTCTTCTGCACCATCAGACTCAGCTACCGAGACCTTATTACAGACCGCGAGACACACTCTATCAATAAAGTTTATTCGTGTTCTCACGATGGGAGACTTTGATAGTCCTAATTCTATAAAACGTCAGAACTATGAACGCAGTTTATTGACTGACATCCAATGCATAATCATGTAAACGAGCCCAATAAATTTGGAATAGGTCACTCTCCATTAACGTTTGACTTGGTTTTGAAAACAAGTAGTTTATAGAAGAATCTGTCAAACCCATGTCAAGTGAAGTCAAGAGTGCACTTTATTCATCCAATGTGGACAGAATTTCCAGTGAAAAGAATGTTATCACTTTTGCTTTAGGATACGCGCTATTAGAAAGCAGCGAACATACAGTTTTGCTTTTTGATTAGACTTACTATGTCTCTATATAAGAATACCTGGAAATCAACACGGACACCCTTACTGAACACAGAAAATCCATGATTCTTGTGTCTCCCGGAAAAATAGTTTCATCGAATGGTGCCCTGACAAAGTACATCGACACTATAACGGAAACCAAAAGGACCACAACAATGACCAAGAATATCGGTAAATCACATACACATCTGTTTATTTATTTATTGTCTTTATTTATTATTTATTTATTACCAACCAAAGAAAGAGATGCATGCCACAAAGGAGTTTCTTCTGGCTAGAGTTTAAATGTTGTCCGACTGACGGCATTTGGGTTACTGGGGATCACATTGAGGAAGCTTTGTGTCAAATTTGTGCCGAAGGAAGAATGGAGGTATCATGAAATCTTGGCTTGTATATTTACTTCCAATCCGAAGCACTTATATAAACGTATGAATGCCACCAGAAGAGTGAAGTTTTGAATACGGACACCGAGACATGTTGGACGTGCTTCCACCAGCACGTTCCGAGCAGTCAAATTCCTAAAAGAACAGCTTAATGAAGTACCCGCTGCAGTTGGTAGTGTCGGACTGCAGGCTTCATATCTTTTGCCATTATAGCGACGATGATTGAACGAAGGAAAGGAGAAATCCACGAGAAAATTTTCTATTCATGTTTTCCCCAAGTTGAATAACTTTATTGGTGATCGCGAACTTTTTTCTTGGTGAGTCACGTATGCGCTGGTTTGCACTTTATTTTCCTGGTTCAGTTATTTGCACAAGTTAAAAAATAAGATTTGAATTTATTCGGTCATGGTATTTGCTGTTTATTACTGACTTGCAGGGGGGGGAGTAACTTTCGCAAAGCAGATGCGTGAAGGCTTCTCGGTGGTAAATATCATGGAGCCTCGATTTGAAACTAGGCATTTAAAGTAGAAGAACCTCGAACGAAAACTATAATAACCCCAAATCAAAATCAAAATCGATGAACGAAGACTCGATCACCATGGGATACTATAAATGGAGGTATAAAAGGATGCTTTTGGATAAATATTTATTCAGTGTCTTAACGTTTTATTGGATTTCAGGTGGTATCCTTTTTGAGATGCTCCAGCGTTCACCAATTCTCCGATAGTCGTTCGATGGGATATAACTTTGTGAACAGTTCTTCTTGAAATACCAAGTGATTTGGCTATGGGAGCTCTCAGTTGTACCTGGCTGATCCCGCATTTTCTTCACATTCTGCTCCTCCCTGGTCGATAAGTGCCGGCACATTTTGACACTTTCTTCCTGTCTTCCTCACAAGTATTATCCAATCGGTGAACAGTATCATATTCGCGTCACACTAGGTGAAACGCCATTGGCTGAATGAGACCTTGCAGGTTGTTTGGACAACGGCTGTCCCGAACATCGGTCAACGACCAAGTGAGTAGGCATCAGGAACTGCGACTTATTGAGGAGGGCGACAGCTCATAGTCAGAAATTATGTTAATACACATACGGTTGGTTTGGGTTTTCTAAAAAGTGGGAAGATATTGTGAAATTCTAATTCTCAGTGGTGCAACCTAGCAGGTGGTTGAGTATCTTTTTAGAAACGAAATCTTATTGACTTTATCATGAAACGTTTCATTCAGCCCAGAATTTTTTCTCACACGTTCGTAAATTGTCCTCGACAGTCCTCGTTACTAATTTGATGGCAAATTGTGGATTAATTAGAACCTGATTTTGTGAACTGAACTAATTAGTAAAGGTTTATCTGGGTATTTTGGTCCAAGTGAGGACATTTAGAACAGTCATTTGCACATTGTGCTGGCTTGGCACAGCAACGAGGCTAAAACTAAACAAATGGCAAAAGAGCGAAATCAAAATGAGTTAGGAATTGGGTGAGAAATAACGCACGTTTAGATGTGCGGGAGAAATACATCACCTGATTTTTGGGAAACCTTGTTGTGACACTAGTCGGAATCCCCCGGGATCTACAGGTGCGATTTTGGAACAGTTCGGTGGTGATATGGATCAGCGTTGATAAAACGAAACAAGCGGTATTCTGCGTATTTGTTACTATACCATTCGACGGACCTATCAAAACACAGGACTTCCAAGGTATTTGCGAAAGTGTGTCATTATTTCCTGTTGAAGAACGGAACATTGCCTGAATGACAACAACACGTAAAAGGTAAGTGTGTTGTGGAAGTGCCAGGTTATTCTCGAAGTTACTAAGTAAATATCTAATGTCGACCCTATGACTTAAGCAGAATTTAGTTTGATGTTGTAATGCTTTTCATGCAAGAAAGGTGAACGGGTGTATTTGCTCCGTCCTTATAGAAATTGCATATCTTAAATTACATATTCAGTCACTCTTTTCCAAATGCATTCATGAGTGAATCAGTGTTATGATTTTACGTTGATTCGTGCATAAAATGCCAGTAATACACATAAGAACTGCTTAAAAGTTTAGTGGAAATTCTTCAACTTTGAAACTGTCAAATGCTTTATTTATTTAAAAATATGAAGTTTTAAAATTCAGGTGCGGATTTCCTGGGGTTAGAAGACCGATATTTCGGTTCTCGGGGTTGACAAGTTTAGTGTCTCGCGTATTGTTGTGTCAAACCAATGTTGAAATTTACTTCAGATAACAGCTTAGCCACATTTAAATCTCGGATAGGTATTTAAGTGTGTTGTCTCTCCCTTATTGTCCTACCTTGAGGAGGATTTTGTGAGTTTCGTTGTTACATACCGAACGTCAGAAAAATCCAAAAATGTCTCTAGCTGATTCAGCGTTCTAACTGGCTTTATAGAATGTGATCTCAAAATTATGGAATTGGTACATCTTCACCGTGGTCTCGTAGCACATGATAAGTTTTCCCTTACCCCATTGAGGAAAAGTTGGTACTAAGAAAAGTTGCAGAAGTTTTGAATTCTGGAGCTAGTGGAGACAGTTTTACATGCATTTGTTTCTTTTTAATCACATAACTGAATTTATTTTAGTTGAACAATTGAAAAAGAGCATTGAAATCTATTCCCCGCGATATCAAATCTCTCTTCCATTTTAGCCCCTGGTCAAACAGACAGTTTAAATTTACAACCAATCGATGCTGTTCACCAAATTCACTGGTCACGTGATTCACGCGCTTTGAACAGACAGTTCAATTAAAAGCCAAAACGTGATCACCTACTGACAGTACACTCCTGCAAAGCATGGCTGGGACCGACCATTAGTTGTAATGGCATTCGTTGGCTATATCAGTAGGATTCAGTAAGTTATTACTTGCAGTATTGCTTTAAAACGTGTCTGCTAATTGGCTCTTTTACTTTTGTTCGTGTCTTAGCTCAATAAAAAAATTAAATAACTCACTTTGATAGGTTGCTAAAATATTCCTAGGTTGCTTCTTCGGTAGGGGATAATACCGGTGAATAGTCACCACATTGAGAGCTAATAAACTAACTTAATATGTCTGTTTGCGTATTTTTATTTCTTTTTTCAAGTTTTCGCAGTCATTCCAATATCGATATTTACAACTAGTTTACATGTTCAACTGTTTTAGGAGCATAAAAAGTAGTGATTCAGCCCCATTGAATGATTTGGGATACCATAAGTTTTCGAGGGCAACAAATATTTACCTTGATAGTCTCAAGCTCATTTTGAATGCTGAGTGCATTCATTACGACCTTATTAGTTTAAGGAATGAAATATGATTACAACACTCTTGCAGGCAGAAGATTAATAGGTCCTGGCACTGTCAAGGATTTTGGATTGTCATTAAAAGTTATCTGTCTCGAAGTAGTGCCCAAGTTCGCATTGCAGTGCTTGAAATCGCAGTAGCAATTTTTTCAAGTACATTGAATGACATCCAAAAGACTGAGAACAGACAAACCGTATGATAAGATCAATCATACGAACTGCCATATTTGTGTTCACGTTGAACTGTGGCACAAGATTATTCGTTCTTCTTTTTTGAATGCTTAGTTTTACAAGCAAATTTCTAAAGGTGGTCAGTTAAAAGGCTAGCATGTGATACAAAAACAATGGAAAATGTAGGCAGTTCATACATTCACAGACTTTACATGCTGGAACAGTGAAGAATATTTTCGACAGGTGTAGAATAGAACGAAATGACTAAGGTTTCGTTCTCTTATTTTTACAGTGCACTTGGCTTACTAGTTCCCGATTCACGTATTTGTCAGCATAACTAATAGCCGAAAGATAGCAGCCAGAACTAGCGGAGAAAGATGCACGTTTAATGGCCATAAAGCTTGAAAATGAAATCGTGTTTGAATGCATATTGTTGGCTATTACAAAAGTGTAGTGCATACAAATATGATGTATACATATAAATATATATATAGTTGAAAAATCAGTTCACATAATCATTTGTTGCAAACGATAACGTTACACTGGAAACGTATTTTACATCATCAACATTGGTTCCTAAGTAGTGATAAATACTGTAAACCTATGCTTTTTAGTGTTGGATGAGAGACTAAATAACTTAAGGCATTTTGAAGTAAAGGAGATGGTCAGGTATTCTCGTTACCTTCCAGTTGGATCGATTAATTTACGGTAAACTAACCGGTCTTGAATAAACCATAATTTTCCTACTACAAATAAATAAATTAGGTTACTTCTAGCGATTTTCATGCGGTCAATGAATCATCTCATTCGATTACAAGACGTATCACAAGGCACTTCGTAAAACATTCAGTTAGTTTCAATCCGCATTCACCTGATGAATGTCAGGGATATTATTCATACCTTTAGAAATACACATATGCTTGAGCATTCACCACCAAACAGCAATACAAATAGTTACTTTAGTAGTTCAGATCGCATGCAAGTGCCTCCGTTTTTGTTTCGGCTGGTGCAACCATTAACAATATTACGAACTACGGATCCGGTGTGCATTCAGTCCTGCCACCATGACTCCGGTTGGTCCCCTTCTGAAGATATTTAACAATGAAACTGTTAACTTGAGCCCGATAGAGATCATAAATAACTGAAGACATACCCACTTGTCTACTTGCTCATTTCACATCACCATCAAATGACTCCACCTTCAACAGTGAGCAAGTCAGTCCTCAGTACACCACACTAAGTGATGATTGAATTCCAAAAGTTTACACTCAAAAAGAACAGTATGTTTTAAGATTGATTTTGGAGTAAACCGACAGGTTTACTGAGATGAGCGTGGCAAAATAATAAGCTTCAATCAGAGTTGCTCACGTGTCCATCAGATGACATACCGAGTGTACTGCGTTGCTGTTGAGGTGAGCTTATACAACAAAAATAAATTTTATTTCGGCGATTGAGCTTTAAAGCAGTTTGTTCTCAGTGCACACAATGTTGATGAAGACATATCACGCCCAAATTTTTTTCCATGCACTTAAATTGCACAAATGTGTCGAAATGGTTATACATATTCAAAGGTTTTTCACTAATCTAAACAATGACTTTATATTAACACAGGACATTTTTCCTAGTCTGCTTACATTTTCTTAATTGACAAATAGCATAAATAAAGCCAGGTAGTCCACTAGTTAAACGTTCTCAATGTTGATGATTGAGCAAAAATATTGCTGTGATCACTGTACAATTACTTTGGTGAATTATACTGGTTTTACAATACAAATCCTCGGAAACAGTGCCCTGGTTAGAAAAGCCTTTCCCATTCAAATTTTGTCAAGTCCATAAAACAACGTTCGGAAAACTTTAGAGTCTCTAATCATGTTCCAATGGTAATGACTGTAATATGACTTTAAAGAGTCTGAACCTTTTTCTGTCGGGTTTCCCGGACCACTATTAATCACAGCGGTGGATAGCGTGCAAAACTCTATTTCTGTGCTCTTGGTGAAATTAAATTCTATAGATGATGATGAATGTCAAATGACTAACGATCGAGTACGTTGTAATAGAGATTTTACAGGGTTTCAGTATTTTCAAGTATTAGACAGTATCAAACATACACAAATGTCTCGCCGTTTGAAAATTGGTACCCTGTGGAATATAAACGTGGTCTGGTGCATACTTTATTTTACGGGGTTTACCAAGTATACTGTCTGCAAGTTCTGCCACATTAACTAGACCGATTCACCAATGCTTTGCTGGACATCATTATTCCAATAACATTCGTTCACAGGTGCAGCAATCCAGTCAACTCGAAATCTATTTCTTTATTAGCTAAGAAGAAAGACGTCTACATGGAACTACCTTTCAAAAGGAGATGAAGTGACAGAAAAGATGAATCATCTTTCAAAACACGCCGTGGAAAGAACGTACAATGCCGCAAGATTAATAATTGTTTACGGAACGTTTCGTTTTATCATTCTCACTAATCTGGACAGAGAAGACTTAAGTGTTACCCTGAATCGTATCTACTCATTTCAATGTACCCGTGACCACAGGCAGATCGGAAGGACAGAAAGTTGTTTATCAATCACAATGTGTGAACATAGTCCGAAAGACTTTGGTCTTTGCGGAGGAAAACTACGATCTAGTACAATTGGCCGGCATTTGTTAGACTCCGGTCACCATGTAGACGCACCCAGAGCAATTCGAGTCATTACTAGACTTCGAAGTTCACAGACTTCTCGATTTTTGGATGCGATACTTATTCACCGCTTTAAACTGCAATTATGTGGTCGAAAAGCATTTGTGACGCAACTGATTTTGCCATGATATTGATGGTGTTACCAACCTACGATAAGGTATGAAAAGACTGTCCTTCCCCTTCCCTCCACCACTTTCACCACATTATTTGGATCAGTTCACTTCCATACCAAATACTGAATAAAGAACACAACAGTACAGTGTTATACAATTTATTTACGCAAAACCTTCGCCGTAAATCTTCAGGTATAGGCTTGTGAAACTTCGTTGCCAAATATGTTCTACTCCAGCGGATTAATTTCACCATCTACAGTTATTCATTGTACTACTGCAAGAGACCAAAACGTGACGAGCTAAGACCTACGTTAAAGAGCTTGAAACGGCGTACCAAATGCTACACCGAAAACGACAGAAAGAGACACAAGATTGAAGTAGCTCTGTGCTCAACGAACTAAATCTGACTTGTCGCATTAAGTTTATCAACTTCTGCGTCGAGGTGATTTACGAAATAAAGACAGGCGTTACGTGGAAGATCCAGACCTCGCTAAATCATTCAGAGATCGAGAAAAACCTATCGTCCCTCTAATTAACTCGGAAATAAATGAAGGCGGTTCCATGTGGACTGGAATATGATATTCCACCAACGAAGACAAACATAGTCTAAGCTCACACCCACATTGAATATTTCATCGATCAGTTATCGTAACTGCAAGCAAAATCAGGCGACGCATGCACTTGGCTCCAAACGGAACTCGTAGATCTGAAACATCCATAGAGACGTTCACCTTCAAGGAGTTGTACACTGACAAAGAGCCACATAGAGTCACTTTACGAACTCAGAGTGAAATAAAACGTGATACTGTTGCAACCAGATAAAGGGTCTGAAGTAAATGTGATGGAAAGATGTGATTGTATCTCGAAAGTGGAAAATATCCTACAAGAGCACACGAACTTTCGGGAATGGGGTAAAGAAGAAGACAGTGTAAACGCCTTAAAAATCTGTTTTACACGAAATGTAAATATTAGTAGAAGGCAGATTCCTGAATGACTCGATCGCTAAACGTCCAAAACCACGAGGATCGGAGACGCCACAACTGTAATGTCTTCCGAAGTTACACAAACCCCAGGTACCATTGAGACCTATCTTGTCGATAACCAGTTCGTCCCAACATCAGATAGTTAAATGGCTAATGCAAATATTGAAACCGATTACCGACAAACTATGTGTTCACAGACTGATGAATAGCTTCTAGTTGGTAAAGCTTATGAACCCAATAAATGTGAATCACAAACGTATGGCTAGCATGGATGTTGCATCGTTGTTTACCAACATACCTCTCATAGAAACTGTGACATTTATTTGTGACTTTGCACGATAAAGCATGACTGCTATCCAATTATCAGAATTGACAAGGTTAATTCTGCTGTACAAAAGAATATCTGCTTCAATTTTCAGGGAAGATACCTTCGCCGAACCGAAATATAGCCATGGGAAGTCCGTGGGTCCTATTTTGGCAGATATTTTATGGCAAACCTGGAGCGATAAGCTCATTAGAAATGCTCTGTACACACGACCCGTGGATGAAAATTTGCTCATAACATATACAAAGGCGGAGGTGTTGGAGTTATACCAAAGCCTGAATAAAGGGTGATGATGGGAGTAATTTGTTAGAGCACAGCCTGAGCTCGTCCATCAAACAAACATTAAACACAACCGAACCAGTTTTCGTCTACAAATACGACAGAATGCCGGCTCTTCGAGTAAAACAACCACTTTTGCCGAATTCCAAATCTCGGCAATTGTACCGAGTCGTCTGTGGGTGCTCAGCCCCCAACCTTGGGAGAACTGAACGGTGACCTGGACATAGAGTAGCCGAACACATCCCTGTCTGGGTTTACCACAAATTGTTGAAAGAATCACACCCGCACACCAGCGCCGTCGCTCATCACGTGTTAAAGCCTGGACATCAAACCTGAGGCACTGGAAAGTGGTCTCGTCTATTATACTTCTCGGCTACTCCAGTTTGCAGAAGCGATTGATATAAAACCAGGGGAACCTGAACTGTTCAAGCGGAAAGAGTTATGTGTAACTCTAGCCCAGCTCTGGTAGATAAATGGACGAGATTAACACCAACAGCCTATCCACGGTAACTGTTACTTGTTAGTTTTCATTATGTTCTTTAAGTGTAGCATGTACCTGAAGAGATACAGCGAAACTTTTCCGGATATAAATTAAGTAACACTGTGCTTCTGTATCCTTTTTTCAAGCTCATATCGGGAAAACTTTTTTTTATTACTAAATTTTGTCATCTAACTTCGTCAAAATCCCTAACGAAACACAAATCACTTAACTCACTTATCCACCACTTGGTCAAGTGACTCATTGCAACTATGATGATTGTTCGTTTGACCATATAAATATGCGTTTACAGCTGAATAAAACCACGTGAAATTGATGGCCAATATCAATTCTGCCCACATATGTTTTCTTATGCTGATGAAACGGATAAAGCAAAAAGAATGTTTTACATAAATAACGAACAAAGTTACGTTGAATGTTTTGCACTAAAATCGGTGCAGTGGGGTGGAAGGTGTAGTTAGTCACTGTCACTGCGAATAAATGTTAAACGTCGAATTATTTGGGTTAAAAAGGGCTTGGGAATCCAGATGGGCGAAGCTTGACTAAAAGCCACCAGATTGGGAAGTGGATTCGGTCACACTGTTCTAAATGATCAGATCCGGTCAACTGTGTTTCCAAATACCAGCATGTTTCAACATCAGTGAAGCCAACTTCCTTGTGGCTCTCTGAATTATCCATGTTGGTGCTGTCACCGCCGCGTCGAATATAAGCCATTGATACCACTCTGTTAGTCACAGGTGAACGATATGTAATCTCCCCATCTTAGCTGTAGAATTTGGTTGCCTCACAGAAGAGAGTCTTGACCAGTTCTCTTTTGTACGCAATTAGGACGAAATATGAACAGTGTTTGTAACTCCCACTTCAGGTCACCTTGCAGTGAGTTCCTTATTGCGGGTTTTAGTTTTAAAGAATGGTCATATTATATTTAAAATCACTAGCATTTAACTGTTTTTAGACCACGCGATATGCACGAAAGTCAAAGTCAAAGTTTTACTATGGGCGTTTTAACAAAGCTAAAGCTTATCATGCTCCATAGGATTTTTATAGAATGTTTTGAATAAGTTAGGGTAGATAGAGTTAAAATTGTAACCGAAGTAAATAAAACCTCATTGACAAATATTTTTAATGGATGAAATTTATCGTGTTTATCACAGTTAGCTTCCAGTCTTTCCCAGAACTTTATCAGTCAGAGTGGGTTCTGAAGGGCTTCCCATTGAATCTCCATCCAACGGTTTGTAAGCTTTTATCTCCAAATCAAACTGATGATTCTCTGAACAGAAGAAGAACTAGATCCTACTATACCTAAAAGAGATTGATAGGTGAATGTTTTTCGGAAATAAAAACAAATAATTAGGCCCCTTATGAAGAGAAACCGCTGTGAGCAGGGATTCAACGTCCATAGAGTACAATAAATGAGAACTTAGTAAAATGTTATCTGTTCCGTCCGGGACTTGAAACGTATCTTTCAGATTATGTAGTGTCAGCACTTGCAACCCGAAGGGAGAATGTCGACGGTCATCTTGGACCCTTTTCAATATTATGAGTTATGCACACAGGACAAATCTATTTGGCACAAAAGTCGTTTGAACGTTTGGTACTTCACTTATGCGAAGTGGTTGTTTGCCAATCTGCCAGGATTTTCTATTCGATGTGAATCCCGGAAATTATTGTATTTCTTTCTGAGTGGTTTCTGTTTTTGTTCGTCAGATAGGATTTTGAAATTTTGTTTATCATTCTTTCTCTTTACTATTTACTTTAGTTCATTTCATTTTTTACAATCATTAACTAGGCATTGACATGTGCCGGGTCTGGTTGCTGTCTTTTGCCTGCCTATTTTGATAAAAGAGTAGAATGAAGATTGGAATATTGAAAGCAGCGTCAAAGAGAAATTAGATAATTCATATAGACAGGGGTTGCATTATTATTGAGTAGATACACTAGCACCAAGGTTTGCGACACCCAGACATATCACTCAGTGTCTGAGACCCCGTGACCATGATCTGGAGTTCCCCATCCAGGGAGCCTGACGGACCTACGTGACCGAGTATCCTGGTTAGGGTTTTTATACCCTCATGCCAAGTCCTAGTTTGACGGCCCTTGACCTTTTTTCCATCCACTACGTGCCTCGGCAAACATTGCTCGCCATGGGAACCTATTTGGTGACTTGCGCAACACATGTCCCAACCAACATAATCTATCGAGGTTAACTACTTGCCCCAGTGGACGACCGCAATCACCTAGAACTCTGCACCTAAGCTCAGCATTGCTTGTCCGGTTTTCTCACCGGACTCGTGCAATGCGACGTAGACAGCGGTGTTGGAACACCAAGAATCCATTTTTATCCTCTTTGCGCAATGGTCAAGCCTCTGCAGCAGAGGCTTACTATTCACAAAACCCCCATTCTTTTTCCGATGGAAAATCAATAAAGCTTTCAGTTGTTACAGTTCTTTGATTGCCCAAAAGGTTCTGGAATTAGTTAATAGTTCTGGTGTATAGCTATGGTATTCGTGGGAAATGGTGACTACTTTAAATCATTGAATGTTTTTCAAACTACGTTGAATTTCAATCCTTAAGTGGAGTTGATTTTCGGTTTAAACCAACGTCTGTAATGGTTTATTTCACACTCAATTGTGCACGTTGCTATTCCACCCTCTGCAATACGTATAGGGAAAATACTTAAAGTAGAGACCGAAAAACATAAGTGATATTGTAGCGAGAAGGTGGGGCACTTCCCGCCGCTGCGTCTGCGCGCCTGGTCAGATGAGCCCAATTCTTGATTCGGTCGCTAGCCAGGACTCTCTTTGTATCGCGTTCCATCACAATGGGATTGTACATTGCGGTTTCTCTTTGCCCCTTTCTGATCAACATAATGGCCATTTTCACTTCACTTGAAAGGTTAGATCTCGGTAATAAGTATTTGAATTGACCTTATCAAACTATAGCTATCGATTAAACTGGGCTTAACCAAAGCGCTGACAAAGCAAGTCAATGTAAAATGTTGTTAAGAAAGATTTTAGTCCACTTTATACTTTGTCAGTGATTGTGGCTGCTATGTAACAACAAAACTAGTCAATGAATGGAATGGAATGAATAATTATATGGAATATAAAACAGTTAGCTGCGAAACTCAAGTTAGTTGGGCCTTATTGGGAAAATTCGAAACCATGCTGAGCCTACTGAGAGTGCAGTTGATTCATTGTTGTCATAGGAATATCCAAAATCGTCTATACCGCAAAATTCAAACACAATAAAAAATGAACAAACCGCAGAAAAACAAGTATGTAGCCATTTTAAATCTGGTAATATGTTGATTTTGTCTTCGCAGTGAAACTTAGTTCAAGTGAATGAACACCAACGTACTTTTTGGGAAATTGTAGCTTTCAAGAATCAACGTACTCGAATGAAGGAAGTGACGATTATTTTGAGAAATTAAATGGTGAGCTACAAATGAAATCGGCTTGATTTGAAAGAGTCAGTTCCTTGTTCCAATATTCCTAAGGTTCCAAAGGCATTCAACGGAAAAGCATTCTATCGGCTTTAATAGTGCACTAACCAAATTATTACTTTTTTAATGTTTAAATGTTCCATCGCGTGCGGTTTTACAATGATGGGCCCAAACCTGTTCACTCGCATGCACAGCAATAACCCCGTTTCCGCACTCAATACACAAAAATGAACCATCGGTTAGGAAAACAAGCAGAGTAGCTCAGTTTGGATTGAAACTCTAAATTTTTCGAGTTTATTATTTCACGCTATCTTATTGAAAGTGAGAATAGGGCGGGATTCTGAAATTTTCAAAGTGAGGTAAAATTGCATATGCCTAATAATTTTGTATCTTACTGTTAACAGAATAACAGGCAAAATTCCCTCAGTATTCAAACTAATCTGTCCTATCTTTTTAATGAAGGATTTTAATATTTTTCGATCCCCAGAAATAGATATAACCTCGCTAACTCATAGAACAAAAGTAGAGTTATAACATTAACATAAAAACGTGTGGAATAAAACGGGAAAGGTTTTTCTCTAGTTTAGCTTGCACCTTAAGATACACACTTCCTTTGTTAACTTTTACTCTCTTCAGCACATGAATACTTGTTGAGTGAAAATATTTCAAATCTTGCGGATAAGGCTTTTGCAGATAGGTAAAATGCGTTTATCTTTAAAATGTGTTTTTCATCCAGGTATGGAGAATCGGGAAATTGTTCCGGATATTTTACTTCAAAACTTGCTAGCTAATGTGCTTGAAAAAATTTATTACACGTGTTGACCTGATACGATGAAAATCAGAAAATATTTTTCTAGACTAAGTTAATGGAATTCTGCTACGAAGCGGACTGGATTGAATGTCTTGCCTGACAAATATGTCTGACACATTTCAAATCGATCATGAGAAAATAAACTCCGCTATTCGTTCACGTAAAATACACTGTTCTCGAATAAACCTAAGTGCGGATAAAAGAGCACGCACGCGAGGGGGAGCGAAGCGGATTTGATTGATCACACAGCATTGGTTCAGCTTTTGACATCTAGTATGAAATACCTTGGAACACTCATTTTCAGAAACTTAATTTGAACTAACGTTTATTCTAATGCCATCGGACCAAATAAAATGCACCGCTTCATCGTTTCCATCCAAATGGTAGTTAGAAAAGCATTTTGTGAAAACTGTTCTAACTATTCGAGTCAAATCAGCTCATTTGTCATTACTGACTCAACTATATCAGTAAAAACGTAATGATAAATATTTATATGCGTGAGGCGTGATAAATGTATGCTTCCATCCATGTTGAATACAAAGCTGTTAACTCAAGATGTATATTGCAACAGATGATACTTCAATAAATATTCTCAAAGGAGAAGATGAAACTGTTTTCACGCTGAGCTTTCAATGAGCAGGTAAAATATCCATGTTTAGGTAAAATGACCTGTGGAGTCTAAATCTCCTTGAGTGCAGAATGTTTGTTTAGAAAGGATTAGGAAAAATAACTGAAGGTAAGGTAAGCTTTGGTTGTACAGGACAGAAAAAGCTTTCGCTAACCAAGCGTAAAATTGTTACTCCGGGGGAAGCCGTAATTCATCCAGAGCGTCGACCTTCCATCTACAGTTGGCTTACAGCTGATTTCCTCCCCCCAAATCAACTCTGACTTAGTTCCTTTCATGATATATTCTTTTGAATAGAAAAAGTATTCAGTTCTACAGCCTAAAGCGAATGACAGTGGGTGATTGCACTCTTCTATCTCTCTGCTTGCGGAAAAGATTAGATCTGTGGTTGGTTCATTGTTGGAATGAATCAACTTTAAACAGTGCCATCTTGTAAAATGAATCGTTGCTTGAGTGACCAAACTATCGGTCTCTATCTCTGTCAGACCTTTCATTGTTCCAAATATCTCATTGAGCTAGTCTTTTAGACTTCCTCTATTCATCAGGGAAAGTTTTATCGTTTCGCTTCTTTCATTGTGTTTTTCTCACTTCTGATATAATGTCAGTGATCTATCACTGTAGCTTCTTCATATAGTGAATACCCTCACTAAATTAAGGTGCCCAAATCTGACTGCGTTACTCCAGCTTAGGTAGAACTATGGTCAGGTATAGATAGGATAGACCTCTGAGGGTTTTAATGATAAGACCGTCTTGGGATGAAGTAGCTGTCCCGTTTCTTTTTGAGCGGCTGCCCGGTATAGATCTTGCGGCTCAAGATGTTCCGCCAACAGAATTTCTCTCTCCATTATTCATGTTATTCGAGTGTATCTCGTCGATTCGGTGGAGGTATATCATTGACCCGGGTCTCCCATGTTGTGTAGAGCCTAACTGTCATTAGCATACATATCTAGGTACCGCATCTCTTTGGTAATCAAGAGCCGATGATCCAGTGAATCCAAGCTTTACTGAAATCCGGGTAGCAAACGTCCGCCTGCTCTTCCACCAGCCTCCTGATAACTTTGTCTAATAAGCATATAATTTTATTCACACATGATATATTGAGGACAGTTTGTTAGGCGAGTATAGTTTACCTATGCCGAGTATTTTGCCAACAAACAGCAATTCCCGAGTTTCCTGTTCTATAGGTATAAAGTTGCCTGGTAACTTCGCATCCGTTTCATGTGGCTGGCTACCATGGTGGCTGTATCCCAATCCCTATGTACTCTCGTAATATCTAAGTATATAGACTGTCGGTGTTCAAACGTCGTTACCTATACCACACTTTACAACTCTGATGGGAAAACTGGATATGTAATGCTGAGTTTAGGAGCAGACTTTCAGGTAATTGCGCTCGCCCACGGGAGCAATTTGTCTACCTCTGTAAAGTACTTTGGTTGGGATGCTTTGCGTATGTCACTACATCTGCCTGAATTATTTGCCGAGGAAGGTGTTGGGCGTAAAAAGTAAAGGGTAGGCTAAATAAGGTCTGGCATGAGGGTATGAAGGCTTTGAACAGAAGACCTGCCCACATAGGTCGCGTTAGGCTTCCTGCATAGGGACATTGGGATAGGCGAAGTTGACAGTTATAGACAACTTGATGACTATCATAAACAGTGGCGCTCGTGAAACTACTCAATGCTCTTGTAAACGTAGTCTTCATGGATCCTCTATTTTCACCCTGATAATGAGTAGAATATTCCAGTCATTTACATACTCCAACGAAATGTGTATTTACGAGACCGCAACCGAAACGGGTGCACTAAAATTTATGGTTATTTGTTGTAAAAACTAAATCTGGCCGAGATCCTACTTATACAGTAACCACCTTTCACGCTCTTCTATGAGCATAAATGATTACCATCTTCGTGCCCTCAACGCTATGGTCGTTTTGATTGAGCAATCCAGTAATGGTAGACTATGTGCCTTGGTAAAAGCGAGGATGTTCATCCTCCAATTTCAAAGATGCTCCTGCAGTTAGGCCTGTCTTGATCTACTGACAATCCCGGTTCCTACTGTAGCCGTTTAAGTGCTTGAACTGTACAAATCAAGTTCTCCATACTCATTATCCCGATAATGTTTCTTAACTTGTGGGATGTTTTTACTGTAGCAATCCACGTTCTGAAAGAGTATATATGGTGGTCACCGTCTTTCCAAGGAGCATCTTTTGTCTTAATTCTCTGATCTCAAAATTGGGTCACTCGAAAACCAGGCTTGTATGAACTCCTTCGTCCAAAGCAAATGTGCTTGATTTAAATTGTAATTTAATGGAGCGTTGCAAAGCAGAAGAAGGTAACAAGTTCACACATTACTTGGTTATCGCCTTATCCTCATGTCGCCAGTTTATTCCTCGGATAGTTTATTTTCTTAACGATAATCGTAGAATAATTACCGTCTTATATACTGAAAATGAGGCCAATCATTTCCTGTTGGTGTAGGTTTGTTCTCCAACCTAGAAGTGTTTTTCGAAGACGGTTCGTCGCCAGGCTAGACGAAATCATCAGTGTGAATTCGGAGAGGCGCCGGTCCCCAGTGTGATCAGGCTTATGTAGTTCTGTCCAAGGGTTTTGATTGGTTGTTTTCCACTACCAGATAAACAAGTATTCTCAGAAAAGGGCAGCCAGATTATTACAACCGTGATGAATTTTGGTCTCCCACAAGACAACAGCGACAGTGAAGGCTATCCTATCAAGGCCAAAGGATTAACTGTCAAAGGAAGATTCCTCAAACGTCGTGTACGAATTAAAGTGTCGAGACTGCAATAAATACTGTGGGACAAATCAGTAGGAAACTCAAGACACGACTATACACACACACTGGCGGTTAAAAGACAAAGAGGAGAGAGGTCGCAAATCTCAGCACTTTTCGAACTGGACAACACAAGAATAGTCGAAAGAGAAACCACAAAGTTAAAACGGGAATTTATCGAAGCATGGCACTCCAGGAAGGACAGTACAAAAAACATAAAACTGCAACCCATTTATCACTATCTAAGGACACATTGGTGACCCAAAACTTTCCCAGCGAAACCGGTCCAAATCCTGTTCTCATCAGTTCGGAACCGGTTCAAACTGGTTTGTGTTTGGTCCCAGGAAGGCAATCGACTAATATGAAAAAGGGAATTGCAATGAGAACAAGGCAGTCAATCAAATCACAACAAATGGCCGCCATTGACCAATAGGATTGAAGGGACGCAAACAGCCAATCAAAACCCTTGAACAGGTCACACTGAGGACCGGCGCCTCTTTGAAGTTGCACTGATGATTTCGCCTAGCTTGGGGACGAACCGTCTGCGAACAACACTTTCAGGTCAGGGAACACACCAGCACCAACACTCGCATCCCGTGCAAAATCCATTCCATAGTAGTTCTACTGTTTCCATTTTGTCCTCCGATACCGTAGATAGATCGCTAGGACGCTCAAAGCCGACCTTGATGCTTTTGACATTACACTATACAGCTCATATAGTCGTAATACATAGCGCAAGCTCAAGCACCTACCTTAGCGTATATTGCTATTGCAAAAGCAGTGAACATATTTCCCTCGACCGCCTTTCACTTACGTGGGACTTGACGCCCTATCGAGATGGTTGCTATCTGGGTGTTGATGTAATGCCAAAAAACTGTTTTTTTCTGGAAAAACCAGACAAAAAAATCAGTTGATTGACCAGAAACCTACTGCTAACAAACATGGTTCAGAACGATCCTGTTAATCGATCGTTATGCATACACGTTTTCGTGTCTTTTCTCTGACATAAATAGGCAGGATTTAAGTGTGATAAATGAGTTCTCACATGGTTTCATCACCTGTGGAGTCACTGTTTGGATGAGGAACATTATTGAAAGTTAAATTAAAAAATCCAGGATTGAGACAAACCCATGTGGGTATAACAGCTTTCATTGACCAAAGTCCATCCAGAACTACTTCATAATTGCTCTGACTCTTTTTCGCCGACTATCCGGATTTGTTTGCAATACTGTACACATTAGAAGACTACAATTTTAGGCTACGTCTGTGTGGTGTTGGTGTTTGAAGGAGCCAATTAATCAACTGGCTACTGCCCTCGGAAGAAGAAGCCGAGAGTCAGTACCGGTCTCAGCTACTATTTATCATTCTGTGAATTCTCTTTAGCGAGTTTTCTCGCGCTTGTGAAACTTCTTTCTTGTGTTTCCTAATCCAGCTTTGATCACTTTTCTTCGCTGTTTGATCCCTCTGTATCCTCCACTTTGGTTGTGCAGACGTATTTCATGATGGATTTGTCGTTTGAATGAAACGTGGAATGAAAAGCCAGGAAGCTCTGAGCAGCTGTTTTAACGCAGATGGTGATCAAGCCCGGGATCGCACACGTATAACACAGCATACCATCGACTGGACCACAGAACAGCTTATAAGACTGTTTTTCATTTTGATTGTACACGGTATAGCGCAACAAATCTTTGCCAGCCTAATGCGTGCATCACACCTCGCGCATTTCGATACTAGCCTCCAGTGTTGTGGTTCAGTTGTCTAGCAGACAAAAAAGGTGGTTTGGAGATGCCACTCGTAGAGTGTACGTTCAATCTTTGCACGATGGGCTGTACGTCAGAGATCGAACTGCAGTTTTTTTCGGTCATTTTCGATCATCCTGCTACAGGTAACTATCTCCTCCAACTTCTCGGCACAGTATTTTTTTCAAGCTCAGACTTAATTCACTTTGAAGAAACTGCCTCTAAGCAGTTTAGAGGATTCAACTTACCGTATTTACCTTAGCGCACCGGACTCTTATTATTAATATTTTGTTCTGTTGAGCGCTTAGTTTTAGCGATTTTGGATGCCACCCATTCAACCCTCTGGTGCACCTCATTTGAAGAACAAGGGTCTTGATCCTCGGGGTGAATCGCCTTATAGCTGAGAGTATTACGTGTGTTTAAATACATTTTCTCCCTTAATGCGATCATTTTTTTCACTATTTTACATCTCTTTTGTCTCTAATCCCGGGGTTCCGGATATAAAACAGGACTGGTCTAGTTACTTATTGCTCAGGCCTATCCAGTGAATCATTGCAGCTTCAAATCCTCTATATCATCTCAATTAACGCGTGTGTTGGTAGCTCAGTCAGTTTCATTACATCTTTGACCTTCCTGTGATCCTGTGAACCTCTATTTATAAGGCATAAGGATATTCCTATTTTAACCTGGCATTATTTTCTCTCATGCTTGAGGGGTGAAATGTTCTACCCCAATCTTGGTAAATTTCTTCTCATGTCTCTCCAGTTGTTTTTCCTAAGAGATCAGTTCATTCACGTTTTCACCAAACACATTGATTCTGTCTCTCTCGTTCTGACGGCCAGCCCTTCCGCTAAGGCTAAGCGTATGCAGCCAATCATTGTTTCTTATGTAGGTTTCACATGTGCTTCTATTAATGTAGAATGATCCCAGTATTCACAACAGTTGTTTTGAATTTCACTTAATATGAAATTCGGCATTCGAAAGCTTAACATCATCTAGATTTTATTGCTTAAGAACTTAGAAGTCCAAGGGTAACTCTGACACTTCAAAATGAAGTTCCAATGATGCTTCGTAAGAAATGACATTACTTGGTTTCGATTAGGTAGTACACGGGGAATAACCAAAGATCTCTATTTAATAGGTCGACAGGTACTTATTTGTATGAATTCTGTTTTGAACTTTATCGCATTGTAATTTGGGACTTCCGGAGTTATCTTTGCCGTTTTCGAACCTTTGAACCGAGTGTTCAAGGGTTTCACTAGTTCACATAAAGAATTGATGGGAGAAGCGCAATCAGCTCCTAAGAAAACATGGTTCCGAAACTTGGCTAACAAATATTAGACTGTAGTTTATTCAAGCAGCTTTCCTGTATTGGTTATTTCAATAATTTGAATAAGCTCTCAATCGGCTCATTTGTGCACAAGACCTGACACTCACGCATGTATATGTCTCATTCCACCTTTACTGTATTGCATTGTATTGTATAACTTCTGTAGGCATATAGCCTACGTTTCAGTTAAAAATGTACAAGTTGAAGCGAGGGAGAAAGTAAAGAATAATAATGAAAAAAGAGATTTAAATACCCAAAAATGTTAACAAAACCTTTGAAAACCTGTTCTTCGTTACTGCCCGATGATTCCACGTATTACAAAATCTGAAAATTGTATCATTGGCGTTAGACATGTTTATCAGTAAGGCACGTTTTGTCATTCATTGATCCCCTCATAATAGGATCTTTCTATCTTGAGATAGCTTTGTCATGAGATCAGGGACAACTCGAACTTAGAAGGTGAGGAAGGTTCCGGTGAGAAAATTTTTGAATTATCCTGGGGGAACCCATCCGGTTCTGTGTGTATAGTGATTGGAACATTTATGATTTCTCTCCTGACGGAAAATGGCATTACTGTCATTATAGTGATTTCCATTTTGGTTCAGTCCGTTGAAGACTAACATACCCACCCTCATCATTGAGAACAACACAGCGTGGCGAACAAGCTCCTTTCTGCTTAATCGTAATCATGATAATTCATCATGTATACATCAAATATTTCTAATAAAAGGATAACAGTGTCCAAAATTCAAGTGGTTGTATAAGTGTTTTGGGAAAATGAAGTGGGAGGTTAAGTGCTAGGACACACAGTCGTTTGGGTACACAAGGAGATTTGTAAATCCGAAGGCTGACGGTTTCGGTTTAGAATAAGATGTTTCAGTGTTCCTGATTGTTTATATCGAACCAACAACAACGGCACTAGTCCTGGGAAGTGAAGAACATAAATTCCCAAAGCTATACTTGTTATTCCATTTCGCCTGTTCGCCGAGCTTGGCAATTTGTTTGCAAACGTTTCATCACCAGCCGAGGTGACATCATCAGCACTGATGACAGGCTATTCCGAATGACATTTTCACCATAAGGACAACCGAAAAATTTCAGGAAGGAATACAAGAACGTCGGTTTTCTTATGATTCGTTATAATCTCGCTGCATCTCTGCATACAAATTGTTAGCGTCGGCAGAAAAATACTAAAAACAAATAAAATTCGCGAACGCCACCACAGTTAGGTAGCCAGGAAAGGGGATGAATAACTATTGCTTATCAAAGAAGAATTGGAAATGCTAACGATTCTAGCTGTTTGCACAGTTCCGGACGGTGATCATGAATGGTAAATGCCCCAGCATTTCGGAGTTAATTGTCATCGACGATATGAGCTACCTGTGTTTGAATGATGAAGTCATTGAGTTGAATATTTATATTTCCTGCCATTCAAAGTTTTCGATCATCCGATCATGTAAGGTCTATTCCTATCAATTTTGTGATCATTGATATTCCATCATCCGGTCCGAAATTATCCCCAAATAACCGATGAGGTTGATTTTCCTTTTTCCAAATCAATTGTTTGATTTTTTTTATCGTTGAACTGATATGTAAATTTGTCGTGGTATTTAATGTGATGTATTGTCATGACTACGAATCACTAATCTATCTACCAGAAGTGAATCCATCATAAGACTATTATTCTTTATACACTGAAGCACGAGTATGGCTTTTATGGCTAGTATTGCTAACAAAAATAATATTTTGAATAGGAAAGCAAAAATAAGTACTTCTACCTTCTGAACACTGTGCAGTGTTTGTGTGCTTGCAAAGTCTCCGAATAAGCGTTCATTTCGCAGTCCAATTTTTACTCTTTCTCACTTATACTTTTAGGTTTGAAAGCGTTTATACACACGCTTGTCAACAATGGACCACTTTCATCGGTTTCTTTCCGGCCTTTTCGCAATGGATTTCGAATCGTTTCTCACATAAAACGATAATTTCCGTCGGTTTTACTCTGATTTGTTTACATTTCGGATGGAACTCAATAAAACGGTACAGATTGCATCGTCGACTGCATCAAAAACGTGCTCGGATTGCTCAGAGAGCATTACGCATCCAAGCTAACCTTCCTTCCACGGTTGGACGTCGTACTGGGCCTACCCCTCTGACCGAATGCACACTAGACAAGATTCAAGCACTGCTGCGTTCCGGTGAAATCACCCCAGTAGATCTACTACATGCGTTTCAATCCAAAGTCTTACAGCTGTGGAATTCCGGCAATTCTGGTGTGTGTGAATTAGTCTTGGAAGCCAATGAAGAGGCTCGAAAATTAGACGGCACACTACTACAGAATGCTAAAACCGCTCCTCTTTATGGGGTTCCTGTAAGTCTGAAGGAATTGTGCTCCGTACGTGGATACGATGCCACTTTCGGATTATTGAAGCGGTGTGGACAACCACTTTTAGACGACTGTGTTCTGGTCAAGACACTTAGACATGAAGGCGCAATTCCATTTGTCCTCACAGCCACTTCACAGTTGGCTTTGGCCACATGTGGATTCAATCCGGTCGTTGGACGTCTGACTAACCCGCACTCTACAAACCATGAGCCCGGAGGGAGCAGTAGTGGTGAGGGTGTTTTGCTAAGTCGATATGGTTCGATTGTCGGTTTGGGTACCGATATTGGTGGCAGTATTCGTATACCAGCTCACTTTTGCGGCTTGACAGGATTGAAAACGACATCTCAACGATTGAGCACACAGGGCATCGCACGGCTCAACGAGCAGTCTGTTTTTATGCTACAGGTCTCTGTTGGTCCAATGGCTCGTCAAGTTACCGATTTGGTAGCAATGATGCGCACTCTCCTTCGTCCAAGCATGTTCTCTCTGGATCCAACGGTCCCGCCTATCCCTTTTAATGAAGCAATCTTTTCTGGCTTGGATAAACCGCGCTTAACCATAGGCTATTTCGAAACCTTCAAAGATCGAAACTTAATGGAAACTGTACCATCAGTGCGGCGTGCAGTCAGACAAGCAGTTGCTGTGCTTTCAAGACAGGGTCATCGAGTAGTGAAATTTGATCCTCCAGAACCGTTTTGGGCCATGCAACTCAGCCTGAGAGCGATATGTACTGATGGAGGTGAATCAACTGCGGACGCATTAACTATGGAACCACTTTCCAAGCACACTCGATCAATGAAAATAGCATCTAGGATTCCGAAATCATGTTTTCCTCTGTTAGATTGGCTTACACGGCGAATGGTTGGACCGCCAATGGCTCTTGCTCGATACGTCAGAGGTTTTCAAAAGCCAGATGATGCATTCTATTTGGCCTCAGATATTGTCACCTACCGGGGACGGTTTGCCGAGGCGTGGGCTGGGGCAGGACCATTGGACGCACTTGTTTGTCCTGTTTCAATTTATCCGGCCCCTTCACTTGAAATGCCTGCATATTTTGAAATACCTTCCATTGTTTAC
Source organism: Echinostoma caproni (assembly GCA_900618425.1). Taxonomy (NCBI): domain Eukaryota; kingdom Metazoa; phylum Platyhelminthes; class Trematoda; order Plagiorchiida; family Echinostomatidae; genus Echinostoma; species Echinostoma caproni. The sequence goes on from UZAN01040668.1 coordinate 65,476, forward strand.
ACCATCCTATTCAATTTGGTAGACTATCCAGCCGGGAGTGTACCGGTGGATCGTGTCATAAAGGAGGACATTGAACAAGCAAATCGTTTGATGACAGAGGCTCGCGAGAATGGGGATCGGCACTATGAGATGTTGTATTATCATCAGTCAGACACTCTAGGTTTGCCTCTTGGTGTACAGGTAGTTGGAAAGCCTTTTGAAGAGGAACTGGTTCTACGTGTGATGCGTGAGCTGGAACAATCTAAAATGGAATAATAAACCAGGATAGTATTTTTCCTTCTGATTTAGACATGTGTGCTTATGGAATATCCTCCTGTTCACGAAGATATTCTCAAACTTTTTAGTTTATGTAAAAAATGTTACTAAGGGTCACTTCAAACATTTTAGTTTTATTTAGTTTTATTTCGACTTTTATTTCGGAGATCTTCTCCCGCCTCCACACTTGTCCTGATAGAATCATTTTATCACTGTTTTTGCCCCGCTTATTTTCGAATTGGATTGTTTATAACTGTGTTAGCAATACTAATGTCAACGTTTCGTTTCAATATTTCCTTCTAATCTACACCCTGAGAAACATCCATAGGACACCAATAACATTGTTCTCAATTCCAGTGGCCATTCATGAAAAAATAACCCGAAACCCGAGACTACAGTGAAGCATCGAGAGGTGATTTACCTCGTTTCTGTTTGTATGAATGTTCTGTACATTATGAATGAACGCCACTAATGAGGATATAGTAAATAACCTTTTCACGTAGATTCCTTGTATACTGTATACGCTCTTGACCATTCTATACGAACCCCAAGACACATGGGTCTGCGTAAAGGTTTTACATTGCTACGAGATCAAGGTATTTGCGGTCCGCTGTGTAAGCCAGTTTGATCCAGGACACAAAACGTAGTAAGCTGTGCTGGTGACTCCCGACAAAGATGAAGTAGTTATCCAACGATTTTGGTCAGCCTTCAAACAAACTTCGCAAACTGAATCTGTAATATATTCACGGATTTGTGCAAGAAATATGGTACTGCTCTTTTGGATAATAACAACTACCACTAACTCGGAAACCTGTTTGACTGAAATCACTTCTAAATTTTACCAATAATATGGACGTTGTTTTACAAAGATGAATCGATGTTTGCGCTGTTCTCTGTCCAATAAATTTGCCGGATCAAAAAACACCCATATTAGGACGATACGTCGTGCAGTTAAAGATGTTTTAAGACCAACTGAAATTCTGTGGTACAAGGTCCATTTAGTGGCACTGATGAGCAAAACCTTTGTATTCTGATGAAAAAGATGACTTTGATGTCAGATGACTTTGGCACACTTGACTGTGGTTGATGAATCGCTTCTGTCAGTTTAGTTTGTTTTACTTTGACTCCCAGGAATATTGCGCGGTTCAGCAATAAATGTAGATCGAGTAAATAATGAACACGGTTCTGTGGACTAATCACGTGCATCTGCATAAGAATACTGAATAACTTCATTCAACCATATGTTTAATTTTGTCTGGTCAAGAGCGAACAAAGCGACTGCTGGTTAGACTCGACTGGGTTTCACCAGTAATGCGAATGCACCAACCTGTGTAGTTACATCACAATACTCATATCTGCCAAGAATATCGGCGATTAGTAATAGCCTAGTACAAAGTGCATATCAATGGCTTCATATTACTACTCTTCTGTAAGCCACATGAGCAAAATTATCCGGTATACGAACACGAATGTAGTTGGATATAAAACGCTTGGTTCCGGGTTTGATGATTGTGGGAGTGATTGGTTGGTATTCATCCTGATCGTCATGCGATTGACTGCCTCTAACATTTTATGCGTTGCTCTTTGAGTGTGACAAGTATTCTATACCAAACTTATTGATTAACTCGTCCCTGTTTGATGGCTATCGGTGGGGAACAACATTCCTACTAAACAGTTTATATTTATGTTACTCATTATCGCGAGAGTAGTACCAGTTTCTTATGAAAAATAATTCACTGAGGGTAAACCTTAAGAAATTGATTCCAATTGTATCACGGCACACATTTAATGTGAAGTTCACATTTCCCACTGTCATACGGACGTTTCGCCGTTGGATTACCATTGATTTATGGTGTATTTAGGATGAAATAAGAAAATGGACCACTCGGATACAGGAATCAATGTTGTCAATAGTACAGTCCTCCTGAACAAGTGTAAGATGAAAACCGTTGTACTAGTGGATCAGACGTGTTGAGGGGCTTTAACAGCACTTATTGGTGGATGAAATTCACAGCAGCAACATAAACAGAAAACAAGCCTGAAATATCACTTTCCAGACAGAAACGTGAACCAATTACAGCACTCGGTATGCGTAGCGTTTGCTCCATATTTGCTCAACCTTGGAAAACGAGCTCAAATAGAGTAATCCGATTGTAAAAGTAAACCACTAACCCTAAAATTTCATTGGCAAATATCTGCTGTCAGCGTCATCCAAGACATGCGTTTCAAGATGGAAACTGTTTTTCTAGAATAATTCATAGGAGACTTGTTATCTTATCTGACCAAATAACGCGTTCATGAACTGCTAATCGAAACGCTAAATCTGACATGATCAATAATAATTTATTATTTTTAGGTCGTTTGTGATGCAAATTGCAGAAGATATATATATATATATATAACAGTAACAGAACCTGGGGAGTTGGGATACAAAGCAAAGTAAAGGGGGCCAGACAGTTAGGTTGAATAACAAAAATAATTTATTTTTTCGTTACACCGTACACTTTTGATATGTTTAGTAATTCACTTTATTGTTTTTTATGTGGCACGGGATTTCAACAGACAAACAGTAGAGCATTCGTGCCACTGAGTTCTGTTCTACTCTGGGCCTTATCTTTCAGCGTCTTTAACCAACGATAATCCTCATCCCTTGGGCCCCAACTTGGAAGGTGAGCTCACACAACCAAAGCCAAATCTGTGGCTAGCTTCGTCGTATCTCCAGGTCAGGTCGTGGTCTGACCGCTAAGGCGCTTTTTCCAGCCCTTCCCAGCACTTGAAAAGCAAGCATGGAAAGGTGGACAATGTATAGGCATTCGCAAAATCTGACCAAGCCATCGGAGGCGGTGCACAGCGAGTACTTCTGTTAAAGAACGACTATACGCATCCAACACATGACGACGGACCTCATCATTGCTCACCCGATGTTCCCACCAGACACGAGCAATGCTTCAGAGACATCAGTGGTCAAATACAGAAAGTTCATTAGCACTCTCTAGACGGAGAGGCCAGGCCTCCCAATCGTAATGTACAGCAGTACGAACCGCGGCGATGTACACTCTTCTCTTAAGGGACAAGCTAATGCCATGGCGGCGCCACAGGTGTCGCAGGTTGGCAAAAGCTGCTTCAGCTTTCGCTATTCGTGATGTGGTCTCCTATCCAACATCGAAACCAGCTGCCTATGAGCTACTGAGGTACCTTAAGCTATCAACTACCTCTAGTAGATCACGATAAATAGTGAAAACAGACAGGTTTCGGCCAATCTTGTGCAAGCCCTCTGCACTTATGTGGTTTTAAGCACATATCATATCTGGATACCTCGAGCTCCAAGCAATTAAATATATGTTGAACTGGTTCTTCTTTGTCACCCAGCAAGGCGATGTCATCGACATAATCTGAGTGTAGAATTCTGTTTCCTGGGAGGAGTTTTATTACCCTGTTTGCTCGACGGAACAAAGTATTCCCAAGAACTTCACCCATAGATATCTAAAGAGGAGTAGAGCTGTAAAGTAGCCTTGTCCGACTCCACTGGAGATCACGAAGAGTGACCAAAGTTGGTCTTTGGTCATTACTCCACGTGAGTTATGACGATCAAACCCTTTATGGATCGATACATACACCTCAGATACATCATTCCTCAACAAACATTTCTGTAATGTGTTCCGACCGACAGAAATAGAGGCCACGTGAATTCCACTTCATCTGTTCTCCGATCTTGGCAATTTGTTTGCAAACGTTTCATCATCAGCCGAAGTGTAATCGTCAGTACTTGTGAAGTGATAGTATTCTTCTTGTACCCGTTCGTTTATATATGTTTTCTTCTCCACAGACTACTTTTGTCCCTTGTTCTCACTATGTCCGACTCGATTTGCCGTTGAACTGGTGTGATGAGGTGATGGTGGGAGGGAAGGGAGTTGTCCTTCCGTCCGGATTGCGGTATTGATCAGTTTTCAGGTCACGATCTGATATTTGTGTTGCGTCATTCGATCCTTGAGTTGCGTTGGCGTCTACACATGATTCAGTTCGATGTGCCTGTTTATTGAGGTGATTAAAGACTGCCAAGCCTAGAGAAATTCTCCGGCGTGTTTTGGCCGGGCTTGGTCGATAATTCACCGATTCGAAATCAAACAGATGACCTTCTTAATCTTCGTGGAGGAAAATCAATGAAAAAGGGTCATGCTTCCTCATTGCCGATTGGTTTTCATAGAACCTTGTTGATAATTTTCTTCCAGTTTGTCCGATTTAGTGTTTTGGGCAGTTCTTACAGTCTTTTTGTAGGTAACTTTACTCTTGTTCTTCTCCATTGTTCTCTCCTTTGGTTTTGAGATGAGTCCCCTTAGACAGTCGGTAGGTTTGTGGAACTTGTGGACTTGGATTTCATATGATCTAAGAGGTCTTGCAGACATTTCCGAAACGTCCTTGATGAAAGACAGAATCTTTTTTCCGGATAATCTGTCTGTCTTTTATTTCCTGCTTTAATTCAAACTTATTTTCTTGCAGTAATGGGTGTAGCCATCACCTTGGAGAGGTGTCTTTCTTCTTTCTTCTTGAGTATGTCGGTGCTGCATTGCGTTTGGATTCTTCCGAACAGAATCCTAGCGTAGCATCTTTTGTGGCTTTGTGGATGATTACGTTTAAAGTTTAGGATTTGGTCCGTATGCGTTGCTTTGCGGTAGACCACCGTCTCCAGTTTTACTGATGGCGTTCTGATGATCAAGATGACGAATCTATCATCAGCGTATCGGGGCAAAAGTTTTAAGCTTATTCTAGGTAGTATCTTCTCCAGCCTCTGCATTACGGTTCCGGCTATGAATCCGGAAATCGGTAATTCCATTGGCGTTCCTTCCAGCTGTTGTTAGATTTCGCCCTAGAATTTGAAGTACTTCTACATGCATAGTTACATGACTTGCAGATGGATGCTGGTTCTATTGGGTGGTTTGGTGGATGGTCAATTATGGATTCCCGAAACGTGGAGCTTGCTAGGTCCCAATCGATCGAAGTGAACAAAGCGGTGACATCGAATGAAACAATTATTTTGTCTTCTTGTACTTTGACAGTTTTGAGCTTGCCCGCGAGCTGCCTTGAGTTCATCACGCTATGCTTATTTCCTGTTATGCATGGTTTCAATCGTCTCCATAATTATTTTGCTTACTTGTGTATAGCTGTTCCTAGAAGGGAAAAGATCGGCCTAAGGGGAATTTCTTCCCTGTGAACCTTGAGCAGTCCGTAGAACTGTGCGATAACTGAGCTTTTGGCCGCGTGAATGCTTATTAGCACATGACATCGCTCTAGCAACTGTAGGAGGACCGATGAATCCACGACGGACTCGAAACCCAAGAAACTCCTCGCGGGTCTGCTCTTCACAGTTGTGTTACACTCTGGATGACACTCTGGATCTTTGGTGCTATTCGGATTAATTTTATGCCCTGTAGTTGACGCAGTCAATGTAGGGGAGCTATTTAAAGAAGGGGACGGCAGTCGATTAACTCACAAGGAGGAGACTTGATCAATGCTGCAAACTTTAGAAAACAGAACCATTAGTTCTCTGAAAAGCTTCAGTCCGCCATCTTTAAATAGATAAGAGAGAAGGCCATCGGAGCCCGGTGCTTAGTGACGTATCACGACTTGGGTCTCCTTGTAAACGTACGCTTCAGAAAGTGGGTTTGTTGAGACAAACCATCGAAAGTGTGCCGGAGCAGTTGTGTGAGAACCTGGCGATGATGCCTAAAATGTGCCTCGAAGTGCTCCACGTAGCAGGCAAAACGTCGCTTTTGGTTATGAATCAGTGAACTGACAGCTTCACAGATTTTTAAGCTAACACTCAAAGTTTTCATACTGATGACCCGGATGAAACGGAAAAGCTTGCGGAATTACAATGGCGGCAACACTCCAATATCTGATACGCGTTGAGTCCATCAGATTTCGCGGTCCCTGCGTACAATCGCAGAGGTGCCCGGTGGTAAGTTCACCAAATTATCACCCCGTAGGACATGTTTTCGATTCCCACCACTACTTCCTGACTTCCCTCTTTGAGTGTTGTATGGCATTTCTTTCATTAACCGCTTTCCTTTTCCTGAAAATAGTATCATTACGTATCCAATAGAAGCAAGTAAAAATAAAATAAAATTGAAAAAAGGTTACATTTCGTCATGATTCGTGTTTTATTTTGCTCGCTGCTGGTCGGATTGATCGACGTGCATCAAGAAAGTTGAAGGCCTCCGCTGAAATCCAGATTGTCACAACATGTCAGACCCAAAAAGACTTGGCCCGGCAGAATACATAGCATTCTTGATAAGTGACTAGTACTGACTGATGTTATCGTGCATTTACTCATTAACCCTGTCCATGTGAATGCGCTATGTTTTCTTTTATCCTGTTTGCAGCATTTCATTCTTCTTTCTGTTCTTTTATCAAAATGGGCAGTCGTGAGACAGTAATTGAAACTAGGATACGAGAATGTATGGTTAATGACTATAAAAAGCTGAACAGATGTTATCGAGTGGTGTTGGTTCCAGTTAGGGAAGCTGTTTCAGACAACTAGACTGCAATAAGCAGTCTAACCCGCGCTTGGTCGTGCGGCGCAAACTACTGATAAATATATCTTTGACTGCATCTGAGCTTCAGTCCGTAAGAGCGTAAATCGAAACAACAAACTAATTTTGTTTATCCGACTGACGGCCGCTTAGATTGCACGAAACTCTCGATATGCACAGCCGATTGTCATCTAGCTTAGGAGCGTCACTTCAGCTATCTCAATGAGAGCCACGTCAGCGTCAGTAAGGCCGAAGCCGTCGCCTCAGGGTCTACAGAAAGTGCAAATGAAACTAAGCAAGTTTACTTAAAGAGGATTTCAATTGTATAACTAGCTGGAGGCTTGAATCGACCCACAGTGTGCCTTTGTATCTGTATATCGGGTACTATCGAATAAATAAATCCAAGATAAAACAAAATTTAGAAGTTAGGGCCGAGCAAAAGTCATTGATCGCACTCGACCGATGTGTTCAACAACGGC
>UZAN01040670.1:9326-21408 GCA_900618425.1 Echinostoma caproni
TTCTGACCGGGTCTGAAGCGGTTGTTAGTTTGTGAACGTGTAGGGAAGCTACAGATTGGTAAAACAGTGAAACTGACCAAACCGATTCTCATTGGTTAAGTATGTCGGAATCAACAGATCTGCATTGCTGATTACTCTTAACACGGTTTAAAAAGATGTATACGGAGATTTTTAGCATTTCAGTTTGAGTGTCTACTGTTTTGTACAGGGACCAAATTAGTTTTCTTTATGCGATGAATGCTGGCTGAGCTGCTGTATTGTTGTATTGTATATAACTTTTGCAAGCACCGGAGCTCACATTTCAGTTTTTCAAAAATCATAAACGCTAACCTTCACAATGTGCATAATCAACGAGCAGAAAAGTTTTACAGACATGGGGACATTTCATAATCCAAGGTTAAAATAAAGTTCATTTATTGTCCGCTCTTTATTTATGAGTAGACGAACAAGGTACGGTACAAGTAAATTGCGGTAAGCGTTAATTCGAGATGGAATTTGACGGAAATGGGAGCATGTTGAATGATGAGAACGACAAGGTGTCAGTTCTGCGTGCAATTGGTGGTCAGGATCTGTGAGAATCCTCTCAGCAAATTTCACACAGGAATTTACGTGATACTCTGAAAGATTCACAGTTAATTCATTCACAGGAATAGACGAGACACGACTAATAATGGTTAGACCGCGGCGTAAGACTTTGAAATCCTGTTTGAGTGAGCCAGGAAAAATAACTGGGAAACGACAGAGCAAGATGGGGAAAACACACTGATAAACAAAGGTAGAAATAACTGACTTGGATGCGCAAAACTGCCTGAGCTTTCGTAACGGAAATAGGCGCCGCAGTTGACCAATGCAGCTGTGGATGTGGGCTGACCAATGAAGATTGTTATCTTTGGTTACCCCAAGATATTTGATAGAGTTCACTCTGGACAAAGGATTATTATTAACTATTGTGGGGTCTGTCGGATATGGAGAGCGAGAAAAACTATATAAACATTTAATACATTTACTGGGGTTTAAGGTTAGCCCCGATTAGGAGGAGAAAGACTGAATTTGATGAAGGTTATCGGTGAAGGAGCTTAGATCAGAGTAAGAAGAGATGGGTTGGCATACCACTACGTCGTCCGCATATTTCAAAATTCGTGTGAGAGAAACACAAGGAATATCACAAGTATAAGTGGAAAATATTTATTGGGATAACACAGCTCGTCGAAGAACCCCGGAGTTGTTGATCAAGGGTTTGGGTAAAGACTTCCTCAATCTAATGGTTTGTACTCTATCAGTAAAATAGTCGGACAGCCAAAATCACAACTGCTTGGATCATTCAAAGGATTCCAGTTTTTGTAACAACTTAGATTTAGGAATGGAATCAAATGCAGAAGAGTAGTCCAGAAAAACACCGAACAGACTTAACAGAGCTGTTCAAAGACTTGGTGATAAAATGAATGAGGGTTAAAACTCTCGGCATTGTGGAATCACTAGGTGCAATTCTGAATAGTTGACACGAGATCTGTAATAATCAGAGGACTGCCTGATACACTTGATCGCAATATTCCGTGGTAGGCAGGAAATGATGTTCAAACCATGGCAAAATCAATTATCCAGTAATTCTGACTAATGAATCACATTAAAAATCGCCTTTCTAAAAGATACAAGGCATTTGGGAAGTATGTGAACGATCGGCCATCGGATCCAAATCATGTAAAGCCCACAATTCACGGTGAAGAACATGCTCCGATTGGAGACAAAGTTATCCAGTGAGTGCGTCCGTGTCCGCCCGTGCGGACATTTATTTCGGTGATAGTCAATCGACTTGGAACCATTTATTACAGTTCTGTCACCCAGACGAGTTTGAGTGTTTGAGATAGTGTCATACAAAACGCCCAAGAACAACAGGTATACCTGTTCAAACTGCAGATAAGCATTCTGTTCATAAAGGACTATACCTCTCATTCAAGTTTCTTTAAGAATAAAAGTGCAGTCAATCTCCTGATATGTGGCACCCTTCGGGAATTCGAAAAAGTGGGTAAATTCCAGGAACTGCGACATAGCGGGGTAAACAGTAGTAGATACTATTAAGTAGTATTAAAATCGGTTGACAGTTTTGTGACAAAATAAACCGAGTCGAAGAAGAGTAGGTTAATCCTGTTAGCTGTTCCCAATGTCCATACTTATACACCGTTTATTTATAAAAGAATTTAGATTCACCGTCCTTTATGTATCGAAGAAATTTAAATATTTAATGACGTCCTCAGCTTAATACCGCTATATTGGATGAGGTATTCAGCCCTTTCTGAGTCTAGTTATCCCGAAACTACCTACCTTTCTTCAGGGGAACTTTTTCTGACCCAATTATCCCGTATTAATTTCAGATATTCCTCCAATTCGTTGCAATGTTAGGCTAAACACAACTTTTTTAGCTATAATAATCACATCAGCAATAACCCATTGAAGGAAAATAAAGGTGAACCAGTGCGAATACAGTGAGAAGGAAATAACATCTAACATGAGTGAGATATCTGTTACTGTGTATACTCAGAACATGGACTGCTTTCCCACATTCAAATTGATTGTTCGCTATGCAATCTATTCATGATTTTCTATTAAAAAATATGTACCATTAGCGTCTGTAGACATCTATTCGTTCGTTCGCCTTTGTTGTTACCAGTGTATGTTCAAACCGATTGATGCATTCCTGATGACCGTTATTGGTCCGACTAAGTTTAACACGTGATGCCATAACGTGATTCATAAAACATACCATTTTCAATTTTAAATGTCTTAGCATCAATTTAAGATGTTACGCTGCTGTGTGGATAGTACAATAGTCTCTCTTTCTGTGCTTTTCCCTCATAGCAGTAAACTACGCCAAAGTCGCCTCATTCACTGTCTTGAACTTTTCGTTGGTTTTCAGGTGGCATCTTTCCTCAGATGCTCCAGCATTCAAACATTTCCCAATAGTCGTTCGAAGATATACAACATTTTAGACAGATTTTCAAGAAATTCCAAGTGGTTTGGCTACGGAGCTCTGAGTTGCACCTTGCTGATTCAGCATTTGCAACACATTTGGCTTCTCTCTGACCGATAGGCGCTTGCACATTTTGCCGTCAAATGACACTATCTTCGATCACTTGCATTGATGTGTTCCTCGTAGGGATTATCTAATCAGTTAACAGTGCTATGAACGCGTCACACTAGGTACAACGCCATTGGTTGAGCGCGACATTTCAGGGTGGATGGTCAATGGTCGTCCCGAACATCGGTCAACGACCAAATGAGTACGTATCAGGAACTGCGACATACTGAGGGGTGCGACATAGCATAATCAGAAATTACGTTATTAAGCAAAACGTTGGTTTGTTTTTTCGAAAATGCTGGAAGATATTGGAAAATGCGACTTCTCAGGGGGGGGTCATAGAAGTAGGTTGATTGTACCGTAGTTTTGCAGCAGCTCTTCCCAAAAAGCTGAGTTATTTAATGCAAATCAAGCGTCTTATTTCAATCGTGATTGTTGGCGATATTCGTTGCATTTCAGCTCTTTATCCACATTTAAATGCATGTTCCTTTCTAACGAAGAAGGTTTTTAATAAAAGGTGTTGATACGAACAGAGTGATAATTGGACGGTTTAATTATTCCGCTAGAAATGTCACATTGGACAACCAAGTTGTGTTTAAAGCAAAACCTTCTATAACTACTTTGAGGGGCTCTCTTATCAGAGCAATATTGTCGGGGAAATGTCTCTTTTATGGAACGTGATGTGTTTAAGTCTATTTAAAGTAAACTTCCCTGAGTGTGAGTAAATCTAAGGTTTGGTTTTGGTAACGGGTACGTAAAAGGGAGAGAGTTTCGGTAGAAAATGTGTGAAGTGTGAGTGTATAAAGGTTTGAATTTATTGCGGGCGACAGAAATGAAAATGAAGCGACAGAGATTTGAGTGAAAAAGGATATGATGTGTCGGACAAGATTGAGTCTCACAAATGGGCAGACAGCTTAAAGTTTTGGTTGACAATGGAGTCAACCGGCTCCATATCTAAAGAGGCTTTTCAGAGGGCGTCTGATCAAAATGAAACGCTTACACTATAGACCGGGGAGATAACGGGGGAGCAGTAAGTCCAGTGTCATAAAACGCACCAGAAAATTAATTTTAAAATTACATACAACGACAAACTCAGATGTCGAATTCGTGAATTGCAAAATGTCAACATTATGACTTCAAGAAATATTTGTTATACGTGATAAAACAATTTGAGGTCAGTAGACGGAAAACATTTAAGATTTTTGAAGCACCGTAACCTTTCAAATTTTAAGTTGTTAACCATAATGTTTGGAACCGATTATTCGGAAACTGTTGATGGCCCATGATTAATGAAAAACAAAAATTCGATGCGTTTGGTTGGGTTTAAAGAAAATTTAATAACGTAGGACCATTCAGAAATGAAACTTGTGGTTAATTGAAAGGGATTCATTGAAGGGTTGTTGTTGAATTAAACCATTAATCCATATGTCATCAGCATACCTAAATGTGAAAACAATAGGAGTGATTGGTAAGTTTTGGGATAACCCGTCAGGACCAGAGGACTAACTGTTGTCGATAGCATTCAACTCCTTTAAAATCACTCTGTAGTGACAATTACAGGATGATGAAGGTCAACTGAGGTGGTACTTGGTCCAGGTAATGCTTGCTAGCTTACTGTTAGAAAATATCTTCTGAGCCCATCGATGTCATATGAGTTTGTTTTGAAGTTCTAGGTGAGCGACTGCTGAGTGACTTCAGTCCATTCCGTAGCTGATGGTAGGACTTGTCTCCAATCACGGAGGCAACAAAAGAATTCATTGATATAGGCTATCTCGCTTCTGATATGAAAGTTGACAAATTTGTCAGTCGGTTTATCTCTTGAGCCATCAGTCTTGTTCTTCGGCCTACGTAACCACCTTAGTCCGTTAGAGATGAATCGATTGGGCTGCAGGTGAATCCTAACTTGACAACAGCACACATCATGACAAAAGTTGAGATAATTGGTGAGGTTTTCACAGAAGCCTGGAATATCGGGATTGGAAGGTAGTTGAAAGTCTATATGGACAAAAATGGGTTCTGATTGAATAAATTTAGGCTGATGATGCTGTCGTATACCTATTTTCTGTATTATTCTTTGTGAGGATTTCCTAATTCCATTTAGCGTATATAGTGTAGATTGACAGTCATCAGAATTAACTACTGGTGCAGACTTGAAAGCATCAAAACAGATGGTTCATCAACGAAAAGGTGGTCCAACGGAGCATCATTCTAAGTGGAAAAACCATCAATGTTCTGAAGAGTTATAAGTGTGTGAAAACTCACATCCGATCCGTTGAAGTCATCAGCAACGATGAAAACAGATAAGACTGTTTTATTCAACATAACTGGATAAAATGTATTCAAGAAGGTGGATAAGTTACGAGTATTACAGTCATGAGTGACGTAGAGAACTGAAATGCTCATCGAAAATGACGCGGGAAAAAACGCTGTTTACATTCCAGATTAATATAGGAGAATTTTTTGTGTACAATGAGTAAATATGCATTTGGTAGAGCTACACCCCGACTGGTGCACATAAGTGATGACACCACCAACATTTATTCATTCCTGCTGCTCTATCTGCATGAAGCAAGTGGAAGCTTCCAATCTCAACCACTTCGTTCTCGATTGATTCTTGTAGCCAACATTCTTGGAAAGTAACCCGCAAATTTCGGAGTACTCCCCGTTGTGAATAAAATGATCAATATCCGATAACTTTTAGATAATTGAGCAGACATTTGCCAAAAAAAATGAGACGAAAACCAATGGTCATCATGTTTCTGTGCTATAGGGCAACTTTCCCGCCAATACGATGCTTTTTGTTTGCCAATGGCATTTCTGGTGTTCGTTTTACCATTAATTCTAAAAAACCGGCAAAAGCATGTAATGGTAAAGCATTGACAGTTTCCATGTATACTCGAATTGAAATTAAAGTGAGCGCGTCGTAGGTAATAACTAAGATCGGGGTACTTGATATGAAAGTAAATCCGAAGATAATACGTGGTGCGAAAAAGCCCAAGTTTCAACGATAACAAAAAAATTCCATGGTCAATTTCATGTAACCTGAGGTGTCACACCAACTTGAGTTGATATAGGCAATCACACCACCTCCCTAGGTTCTTCTTGCACTGTTGTCTATCCTATCTGCAGCAAACGAAATTATTCAGTCGAAACACGGAATCATCCACATCATTAGTGGGCCATGATTCAGGGTGACAAAGGACAACCAAGAGCCAAATTAACTTCACTCGAGCTGGAAGGATAAATCCGGAAGATTCACGAACAAAGAACGAACACCGTTATGCACAACCAGATGTATAGTTATCTTACGTGGCGTAATGAGACTGACAGCGAGTTGTCAACCGGTACGTATGTATTTTCCACATTTGCAGTATTTGTGGGGCTGACCAGTTGCTAAGCGACGTCGCATGATTTTTCATCACAACATCCTTCATTTTTAACCTGAATTCTTCTGTGTACGTGGATGAAGTACGCGTATTGAGAAATTTGATCTATCAATTCCTGAATTCAGCTGTGGTGACAAATTGTGATGCGGTCTGATTAAGTTTTGTAACTGAAATCGTTCTTATCACACAGCATCGTTAAAACAAACTGAAAGTAAACTTGCCGTGTAAAACAGGCTATGTTAGTGGCTATTCAATCAATAACCCAAGAAGACGCAACCGTGATATCAAGTTTGAATGTCCAACAAACCGCAATGTTAAATTTCTATTCGTGCAGTTAAACTGAATAGAAAGTGAAAGGGGTGTGTACTCAGGATGTGTAACTTGAAAAGAAAGTCACGTCCCTGTTTAATCCCAGATATATCGCTATGAGAGTAACTTTACCACGGGGATCTCACCAAACCCGTAACCGGTATGTTTTGAGTCACTTAACAAATGTAGTTCACCTAATTAGGCTGAATATGCTAACTTGTATACTAATATATGGCAACTGACACGCAACGAGTCATTCTTCATGATTTCTCGTTCCATCGGCTTGAGAACAAAACATGGAAGCAGACCAATCGGAGTACAATTATATTGAATACGATGATAAGGCCTAAATTGTGACATGAACATTGGAGCATTGCTGAAACTTTGGGATGAATCGTCTTATAATAAGTGTCTACTCACGAGTAGTTTCGAATTCGTTTCGAACACAGAAATATCGGTACCCTCAAATGTGCGAATGCGGTCGAAGAACTTGCAAGCTGTTTGACATTCAATGAAATACAAAGACGCTTGTGAATAACACGTTTTTGAACAGAAGTTACGAACTGCTCAAATTTTTGGTCATCTGGGGCGGTCTTCAATACAAGAATTCGAATCGACAATTAATCAGAACCGATGTGACAAAGGTACAGAGGCCAAACTTCGGTCATTGTGAAGGAGCAACTTGGCACTAAGTGGTGCAAAACGGCGTACGTGTGTAGGTGTGAGGGGTTTTAAGAGATTGAGCACCCCTAGGATTGATTTTTATTAGCACACGCCTGTGTTTGGTTACATTCAATAGACTTAAACATACACTTGGTTGGTGTAGTTTTACTTGGAGAGATGAATAATAAAATAGATAAATGTTATTTGAAAAATAAACAAGATAAAAAGTTAATCGAAAATGGACATTCACAACTCATTTCATGCATCATTCAATAAACAATACTTATTCTAAAGCAATAATGACAAGCGATAGTCTCTTTGAATAACTATCCGTAAGGATGAAGACAGTTTCAATCCAGTTTCAACAACCAAAGCAAAAATTAGGATAATCAGTAACTTGGCCACTGTTTAGAGAAGAAGTTTGTTCTAAGAACACAGTGAAGTCCGTTGTGACATCTGAAGTTTTGCATTGCTAAGTCAACCTACGAACAATTCCTTTGATGCACTGTCTTTGATGGTGTGGTAAACATCGGGTATCGGTTGATCTTACCCGGTAATAGGGGGCATGTTCATAAGATACAATGGTGAGAACTCCTTAGCTGCACGAGTTACTGAAAAATGCTAGTTTGTTTACATGTTAAATTTCTGTAATCGCGCTTCTAGTTTGAAAGTGAATTCTGGAAATCAAGTTTGTGAGGAGTTGAAGATATCGGTCTTTTGAATCACCAAGAAATATCCATCAAGTGCACAGTATTCTTGCACTCACAGAGCTGGACAAACGATGAGAGAACGCTTTCAGTCCGTATATCGATGTATCAGGTGTCAGGTGAACGTGCTCCAGGTGCACCGAACGAAATCAACTTGTAGCCAATGACGCGGCGACAGATTTCACGTGTGGATTACTGGAGATCAAAGCAAATAAGTTGCTTCAGTTATCCTTACATCACCACCCATTCATGTATCCTCAAAGGTTATGGCGTATATTCTCTGGGCAGTCAACCTCATTAAATCTATCCAAATAAACAATTTCAATGGGGAAGTAAAGTATTGCAAAATGGAGGACTATCGATGATGGGTAAGGAGGAAGGAGAAAATTGAACCACCATCGCGATGTTATGTTGATGACCCAAATTGTTTGACAGGCATCGCTCGAAGAAACTGTGCGGAAAATGTTTGACATTGTTTCACTAATCAGTGGCACTCAATAATTTCAGGTCTAGATGTTTAATTGTCTGCTAGTGCGCGAGGGAGAGCCAAAATATCATATTAACAAAGGAAATTATTCCTGAGATGTTCACTTCAATCCATTTCGATGCTCTTCAGTGTAGAACATGGGAGAACAAATTCTAGTTTGATTCATGCGCGAAATAGACGTATTACTTTCTGCTGAGTTTGTGCGTTCTTATTTTCCGGAGTGGATATCAAATAATTCAATGCACACAACGCTAAAATCTTCAACTCATTTCCTAAACAGTGAACGAAAATAAATAAGTTTCCTGATTTGAGCCGCATTTCTTCTTCTTTATTGCGAGGTCCTTTCCATTCTCTGAGTCATTTCGATCACATTGGTCGAAATGTCACCAAGTGGACAAATCGTCGAGTTGAATGAGAAAATTTTAATTTCGGTACATTCTATATTAACCGGATCGAGATTTAGTGTTATTTTCGAGGATAGCTGATACTTGGACTGCGAAAAACGGACCCACTTGTTCCGATGGATAAATGCTGGCATTAGCCTTATAAACCGCTCACGGTAGTCCAACTGACCGAACAAAATGACTGTTTCGTTTATGGAGAAAATAATATAATATATATATGATATAATAATAATAATATAATATATATAATATATGTATAACATAAACTTCCAACTGCTTGTCCAAATTCCTCAAGGAGTTTGTCTGTTATTACTAGATGATCAACTTGAAAGCAACAAGTTTAAATTCTTGAAATTTCTGGTTTGCTAGAGACGGTTTACATGGAACCTGGGTTCTTTTATCAATGCAAACATTATTTTGAGATCGGGTATGAACTCACTGGGTCTGCCGCTTGAACACAGCAAACAGCCATTAACTGAGTAGCTCAGTTTCTAAATTTCTGATGTGCTTTTACTTCAATAAATAGTTCCACTGGGTGCTGTACAACAATACCTCAATGACGATAAACTACATTACCTCATCTAGGTGGTAGGCAAGTTTGCTGTTGTTTGGTTCGCCAATCTTAGTGTCGAGACTTAGGCTGGTGGTTTCCACCGCTGAACAGCAGGACTTTGACTAGGCGGCCTACTTCGTCTGCTGTTGATCACACAGATGCGTATTGCTTAAAAAATAATGCTTCCATTGAAAGAGATCAAAACAGTTAAACCGTTTCGATCTCTTTCAGTGGTAGCATTATTTTTAAATAGCACGTATGATCAGCAGGCGAAGAGATAGGCTTCGTAGTCGCGACCTGTGTATCCTCCGTGTTAAGCTAATCGGCCTTTTAACTGTCTACCTGCTTCTCCTCTATGGCGTGCTGCACAATCTCTGCATTTAATTTCATTCACCCATGTAGTAACATCATGTGAGTATTTGGCATAATTTTGACGCACCAGATATCAACATATTATATTATGAAATTTAAAAGCAGTATGGATGGAATGACTTAGTAGTTACCGATGTTTGTTCCCGGTAGGGGATGCATGCCGTTAGCTGGGAGAACATGACTACACCGTGCACCAAATTATACATAACACAGGTGAACTTATAATCCTATGTCTGCTGCCTATAGGTATAATTCATAAGGACATTATAAATTATATTGTACTGTACCGTATTGTATTGTACTGTGTTGTATTGTATTGTACTGTGTTCTCCTGTATTGTATTGTATTGTATTGTATTCCAATAACTTCTACAGGCACAAAGCTTAAAATTCAGTTAAAATTAGGCATGTATGAGCGAGGGAGAAATAAAAAAATAATCGTGAAAAAAAGAGTTTCCAATCTCAAAGCTAGTAACAAAATATGTGAAAACCTGTTCTTTGCCACCTAGAATACGTGGTTATGAGGGTAATTTAGAGTTACGATAAATATTTATGCGAGAGGGAGCACAACGTCATTGGAATTTTATTGAAAGATGGGAACAACATGAAGTTAGATCGGAATTATAAAACACAACTCACTATGATAGGCCTAACATCTTTCCAATGGCAAATTTTATCAGCAAGCTGCTACAAGGATTTCAATATTAACTTACAACAGACTTTTACGTATACTGCAATAAGGGGATACAATCGCCTCCTATTTTGAAAACAACAGTGCTAGACTCGGTTATGAAAAGCGCATACCGAATGTTTACTTCTGTAGACAGATCGGGAGCGGGAATCGTACGATTGCGCATCTTGTGGTTAATCGATGATACGAGACAAGTGTGCAGTGAGTGTTATCTGCCTCTCCGAATTGGCACCTCTTGAAGACTTCAATGAAGTTCGTGAGTTACGTTTGTTTCAAATGCCGTCATGATATTGTCTTGTGTTAGTTCTTTCTCAACAAGAGCAAATACGTGAAGATTTTAATTCCCGGAATATACACATTGAATGAAACGCAGTTAAGCGAACAAGCTTATTTTCGGTTACTCGCCAACCGACTAATATGTCACATTTTGTATAACATCATTCCGTATGGAAAGAGGCAAAAGTTGCATGATTATTCAAATGGGGATTGTGGTTGTTGCTGTTGTGGTTTTTTGTCTCAGTTTCACAAAACCGGATATGGCTGATCCTACCATCGGAACTTTCGCTTGGTCCGTGCTACTTGTGTGATTTGGGGTGGGATTGGGAGGGGGAGTATGTGACGAATGGACGGTTCGGGGGCCAAATTGCTTTTGGGGTACACAAGGCGCGGGAAGAGGGGGATAAGTAAACGAATTCCAACCGCCTCGGCGGTTGCTAGTATGCGGCTTTTAATGGACTTTAATTTGCGACCTCCAAACGGCTATCTCTTAACACATTATATAAAAACGTTCTGGATAACCAGTTTGTGGGAAAATATCACAAAGGAATGATCAATTGATCAATTAAGGATCACTTGTATCACTGTTTCAAAAAGAACTCCTGATTTCTGACATATGTGACAGTTTGTTGGCATGTAATGCAAGAATGCTATGTAGTCACCATTGGTGTCAACCTCATGGATGTTCATAATTTAGAAGTCCACCTTCAATCGGGGAGAATTCTATACGGATTATTGCCCGGTTTTCAGAAAGACAGCACATACCCCAAACGAGCTCGCAATACCACGACGCTACATATCCAGATGACGCAGACTAGAGCACAAAATCTTGTGTCATCGAACACGGATGTATTACAATAACCGGTCGCTAGTTTAAACCAGCCATCTATTTTAAATCGCGCCTAATACTCACCATGTGACATATAAGTATCGCTTTAAAATGCACTGATAAGAAAACACAAAGAACGATGTAATTCACAGAGAAAAAAGTAAATTCACATCAACGGCTGGTCTCAATTCGTATCTTTTGGTATGTCCTCGTAATTCGATTATTGCAACAAAGATTGAAGAGTTATGATTTTGTTTACATCATCATTTTCGAGAAAGCAATAATTTTCTGTCGAATTGATCGAAACCCACCGTGTGTTGATCTTGAAGAAAA
>UZAN01040670.1:31239-54805 GCA_900618425.1 Echinostoma caproni
TTTCCTCCTGCTTAAGGGTTTAATTCAATAATTTGTCAATTTAATATGGCTTTTACCGTAGTTCTACTCAGGGACCCGGGAACGCGTTCTTCTTATAGATAAGAACCAGTTGAGCTTACACTAGGTTCCGGAGTCAGGCAAGTTGTTTTCTATTGCCGGTGTTACTCAATCACACCGTAGATTGAGTAATGCGACNCAACCACTCCTCTACTACACCAGAGTGCAGCTTTGCCCAGGTACATGGATCGCAGACCTCGAGTTGGTGGATGATGTCGTTGTACTTGGAGACACCATGGACAAACTCCAGCCTTGTTGTCAGTTGCAATAACCAGCTTACCCAGGCTATTGGACTAGAGGCCAACACACCAAAAACCAGGAGCTATTAGACCGAAACTTCGGCCATGATGCAACAGGAAGCTTTTCCAATCAACCTAAGGTTTCAAGTGTCAGATTAAACTCTCAGGCTAAGGATGAGAATCAATTTCGTGTAAATAGAGCAGTGCGAGCCTTCCTGCAACTCCCCAGACAATTGTGGAACCAACCCAAAATACGTCTACACACTTATATTCCGGTTAATTGGGCCTCCATGCGCCTCATACTCACGTATGGCTGAGAAAAGCATAATATACAAAGAAGCTCGAGGTCGTTCATTATTGGTGTTTACGCCGCATCTCGAAAGTAAATTGGGGAGATCAATGATGAGGTCAAAACGCTGTTTTCCAAACTCCTTCAAAATTGGAACCTTCAGTAGTTTGTCCACGTTCTTCGAAGGCCCGACACTTAACTCTCACAACATAACAAATAAGATTCTAATCGACCACAATGGTGAGTTTTATTCATTGAGTTTTTTTTCGAGGACTTGGAGATACCAATTCTTTGTGGGACTCTGAGCCAGAAGTAATCATCTGGATTATATCGCAGGGACACCTCACTATTTCTGAACATTGGCTTGCCATGTTTAGTAATAGGGTCCAAAAATTCCGGCTTGATTGATTTCCCAGGAAGCATAAATATTCCCGACAATTTGTGAGTAAAGATATAATTTTCTGTCGAATAAATTACAATTTCATGCAATCAAAACGTTCACGCACAACCTTTCGGATTCCCAATTAATTGTTTGAGCTCTGTACACGTGTGTAAATTTCTAATATTTCACTATGAGCACACGAAGTATACGTGCGGATGTCAAGCGCATCATTATGGTTATATAAAGAATTCGCCATATAAATAGAGCGTGAACTGAGAAGCTAGGAAGCGCTAGACAGCTGTTTTGATCTGACCGAATCTCATCAGCAGTGCGAATGCATCGACTGGGTACAGAATAGGGGAGCTCACAGGTCGAACGCATGCATACTAATACACACTAGAACACCGAGCAGCATACACCATATAGCACAATCTAGCTTTACCAACCTAATATCGCATCATACCTTGCGCATTTCACTAATGAACTGCAACCTCATGACTCGGTAGGAAACTTTCACAAAGGCATGAGTAGTACATACGCGCTGAAGGATTCCACAAATCTAGGTTTACGAAAAAATGTTCTTCCTATATGTTCTCCTTTATCTATTGATAGTTAAAAGCCTAATATTCCCAAATGACATTTTTGTAGTCAATCTTAATAGATTTTAGGTTATTCATGTCTTTCCGTGTTGATCTTTCTTCACGCGATCATACTGCACTGGCAAGAATTGGCTCGGAAAATATCAATATCGGAAACATTCAGCAATAAGCGGCTGCCACTTAATTTCTTCTGTCACAAATTTGTTGTTCTATATTGGCCCACTAGTCTAAACTTCGAGTCATACTAGGTTATGTAAATGGACGATTTGTCCGTTTTCATGCCCATGTACAGCGTAGAAATGGGCGTTTACAAAAAAATATTTTAGTTATATTGCATCAGGTAGTTACGTATACTTGGTAACAACAGAAATACGGTTGACTGCATGTAGTGCATTTCATGTGGATAACAGAAGGAAGTAGTCCACGTTACAGTCACAGCGGATCTAACAGACCAAAGGTGCTGAAGAATTGCGGGACGGGGGTATGTATGGACCTGATTGTGTGAACTGCATTCTGTAGGATTTCGTTGGGTTCCGCATAGCACTACATTTCAAATGTGATAAAACTGTGAATGATCTGTTACAAAGTACACCTCAGAGCTGTTTCGCTTTTTTGTATCTCCGGCGAGAGTCGACCCCACAAAATCAAGGTTCTGCAGTCGGAATCTTTACCCCTTCTTGAAATCAACGGTCATCACGCCACAAGTCAGCCGTCCGCTGCACATTTTAGCCATCACATGTAAAACCATTCTGTCACCGGAACCGACGTTGTCTGCCTCAACAGCTTGTCATTTTGAGGTCCTTCAAACATTGGAAGCAGGATAATTTTAAAAAGATATGATAACACTAACCTGGAAGTTCCAGCGACTTTCAATTTGAACAGTTGCAATAATTGAGCCCAAGGGAGCGTACCATGATGGCAACGGTGTTCTTGACATTCACTTTCATAGTCATGCATTTTTGTGAATAGATTTGGCTTAATCGAGTAACTGGATTGGACGTGACCAGGAATAAACCATAAAACCAGCAAGGTTCACATCGAGATGCTATTCAGCTGTGTAAATAGTAAGCAGACTATGATCCAATGCACCGAACGTAAAATATTAAACCATCTTTCCAGCTGCCTGTCTCGGCGGTATCTTCAACACATCAATTGAACTGACACAAAAGTTCATTTTTATTGTTTCACTTGATCCAAATGGCAAAACATTTTAGTGGGACAATAAAGTGGATCTTGCTGTAAAAGATCTTTGATCTCCGTCGAGTTTCCGTGAGTTTCGGGGCAACTGGGATCAAGCAGCATGAATAGCCCACTTAAGTGTGGAGCTCAAAATCAAAAGATAACGTGTACTGGCTACTGTCAATTATATCTTCTGTAAGGTGAACAAGATAAATTGGTAAAGGAAAGAGAATGAGAGGACATCGATAAACGCAAACGTTCTGTGAAGGTAGGTTGTCTAAACAAACTGAACCATTTGAATAAATTCCTCCATAGTCTAGTGAGTAGCAAAATTATGTTATGTAAAATTAATATGGTTCCGAGTTCGATCCCCAGTCGAATCAAGGCATTCACACAGCGGATGAGATACAATTAGGTCAAAACAGTTATGCAATACTTATTAGCTTTCTAATCAACAACTTGTTCACCCACTGCGGACCTTCGTTTTTGTTTAGTCATTCTGTCAATCCCGCATAATACAACACTAATTAGTAATTTATATTGCCACACATAAACAGGTGGTTTGTTCAACTGTATCCATGATTATCCATTCTTCTTGTACCCGTTGAACTCTTACTCATCTGAAATCAACCACCGAATACACAAGTGTCTGTACTTTTGTGATGTATTTCCTGAAAAACTGGGGTAAGTTTGGGCAGTTGACTGATATAATGCATCGATGCGTTGAGATGAATTTAATATAAACTATCATGGTGTCTGATAAACGAACTACGATCCATTGTACGAAGAAATCCGGATAATATCTTAAATTTACTGGGTACCATTTTCCCCATAATCGACCTATATTCTCAGGGTCGACACATTATGACAGTTTTTTTACACAATTAGTATATACGGGATCTCTATGAGCGAGAACTTTCAATTTTCGCTTTCATTACATTGGTACGGTGTTGCGCCTTTATGCTTCAACGCAGACCTTCGGTAGCGTTTACTGGTACATCTTCTGTGTTACATTATTTCAATTCACGTCTATCGCAACCACAAGCATTTTGGTTTAACCGGTGATAACTTGGTTCCTCACGGGCTACGGGATCCGGTTAGAGAGCCATCAAAACTGGCCGTAGTCGGCGCACTATATAACAATCAACATTTAAGTTAAGAACTAACAAGTGACCATAGTGAACGTTCTAAAACGCCGAACTACTCTATTGAAATTGTAGCTCGAATGCCATTTTTATTTGTCCCATTCGTCATGAAGGTTTAAGAACCATTGTATGAGTACTTTTGTCTTTGCTAACTGGATACTTTTTTGAACAAACCGTTTGAAAAACTATTTCAACCTTCGCCTGTTGCAAATCTTGTTTTGTGTTTTTTCGAACCCCTACCTCGGGAAGGCGAAATGAGATTCATGACTGAGCATATTATCTAAAAGACATAAAATCTTTGAACCGCATTTTATCATTCGTCTCCGCGAAAAAACCAAATGCGTCTTTTGTGAGTAGCAAATAGGCTTTCTGCTAGCTTCAACCAAATGCGAACTTGTTGGGATCCAACGTGAACTCGTTGTCAGTATATCATGTTCGTCCCTTTTTGCTACAATTATTTTGCTTTCGTTTTTTGATAAACCTTAGTGCAGACCTAGTAAGTAACTGAAACACATTTAGCGAAAAGCGGATGAAGCAAGTTCAAATCAAACTATCGGAAATTATTACAGGAAATCTCTTACATAAGTGGGAATCTTCCTTGTTGTGGTTTGACAATGAAAAACCTAGTTAGGTACCTTATCCCGTGACCAACATCTTTATTGGACCCACAAAGCCCTCAAATTTTTTTCTGAATAACCGTAAATGCAAGCACCTCCCGCATGTTAAGCATATAGAAGGAAGCAAAAAAAACAGGTTTTTCCACTTGTGGATAGTGTGGTTACCCTCATACTAGATTGACGAATTTGGAAACACGCATTATTTCTGACGTCTCTAAACTACCGTAAGGGAAACATATTTATCAACAACTGTCCGTTTTCGTT
Source organism: Echinostoma caproni (assembly GCA_900618425.1). Taxonomy (NCBI): domain Eukaryota; kingdom Metazoa; phylum Platyhelminthes; class Trematoda; order Plagiorchiida; family Echinostomatidae; genus Echinostoma; species Echinostoma caproni. Next base: position 36,011 of record UZAN01040670.1, read on the forward strand.
TTTACCACCGAATATTGCATTCTTGCCGAATTCTCTCAAAGAGCTTCCAAAGTCTTTCATCTAGCTACTACACGGAAAGCTCCTGAGAATTACATCACACAGTGGGTTGTGAAACTGTTGCTTGATATACGTTTTCACGTGCAATGGTCACCCTCTTTAAATGGTTTTGTCTTTGCCGTCACGTGCAAGATCAGTGTAATCGATCGTTTGTCAACACTCGACTATCTGCCCATTCCCATAGTATGTGCTACATAAGCCACTGAACAGTCGGGTCGGAAGGAACGATCCCTCGTCATTTATAAAGCACATTTTCACATTGACGGGTGTGGTTTCGACTCATGTGTTCATCGTCTCGCTCGTGTTATTTCTTGTCTATTTCTCCAGTGAAATCATGCTTTTTCATTTTGAAGCCATTTGCTCCTATTCACCGTGTTTCGTGCTCAGCCACTGCCCGTCAAAACCCGTGCATCCCAATGTGTATCACACATTCAAATGAACAAAGCCATGCGCAGAGTATCGGGTGACATTGCACGTGATGAAGATGAAACCTACGTGTTTCGTATCAAGTAAATTCATAGAAAACAATCTTATTCTGATAACGCTGAATTCAGATGACGAATTTGAAACTTCATTCAAACTAATTGGGCGAACCCATATTTCAGGGGCTGCCCACTCTGAATATCCCGGGACAGTCGGATCCGTGTTCGAGGTAGCATATTTTGGCAACACAATGAATCAGGATGACATCAAGATATTTTCAGTACTTATCCCCCACTCAAGTCATAAATACAGTAATATTCCCAAGGAAATAAGCATTGTGGACGGGGATTTCAACTGTTAGAGGGTGCATTGTGCAAAATCGTGGGCGATGTCCACGCTTGGGTTCGAATTCCACCACGGTTGATGGTCTTTTCACAATTCAAACTTGATAAACAAAGCATATTTTCAAATTTATAACCGAAACCATTACCAACCCAAATCGAAAATAGCTAGATATTCAAATCACCTCAAATTTCTCTGTGATTCAAATTACATGCGTAATTGCACCTAGGATACAGTCAGACAGAAATCAAGACACGTGATGTTTCGATGCACGTGTTGACTGTGTCATAATTTCCAGGTTTAACTCCCGAATTCATATTGAGTTACCAATTCTATCGTGACGTTCAATTGGCTTATTAACCTGCTATTGCCGAGATCTTATTTATCAGTGAAATCAAAGGCTCCAGCAGACCGCAATGTATAAACATTTACGCGTCTATGCATGAAATTGTATGTGTGTGTGTGTGTGTGTGCGCTTGCGGGTGAGGGGGGGAGTGTTTATGCACGCCTGCGTGCGTGCGTGCGAGCAAACGAGCGAGCGAGCATTGAAATGTGTTCAGCCCTGTGAGAATACACAAGTGTGCAGCTTCCCTGGAGTAGCCTTTGATCTCTCAGCCTCATAATATCGTCAATCACCGAATCCTCTACACCCCTATGGTGATACCCACTAGCCTGCAAAACGATGTGTGGCGCAGTATGCATATGCAGGCACCTATGCGAATCAGAGATAATATAAATACCGGGATTTTTGTGACAATAGGAGTCTTTTCAACCGTAGAGTATATACTCAACATACTCAAACCACAATGAGTTTAGTTACGGTCGAATATGAACCGGTTGGATGTCAGGCTCGTTATGAGAACACGCTCCACAGATGGGCCGATAAGATGCGCCTAACTCGTTTTCCATTGTTACGTGCGTGTATCGGTGAATTCTTCGGTACAATGGTTATGATCATATTCGGAGTGGGTGTTGTGGCCCAGGGAAACTTCACTGAAAATCACTCGTTTTTCTCCATCTCTTTTGGATGGGGCACAGCGGTCATATTTGGCTTATTCATTTCCGGAAATATGGGCTACGGCCTGATGAATCCAGCCATGTCACTGGCTTTTGCCATTGTCGGTAAAGTACCGTGGATCCCAATTTTTCCATTGATGCTGTGTCAAGTATTCGGGGCCTATATCGGAGCGCTTGTAGTCTACGGAATCTATGAGCAAAACATTAAAGTCCTATACAATGGGGTACTGAATATGGAATCGGGAGTTATTTTTGTCACCGGTCCAACTGTGGGTAACTGGCCAGCCCTGATGGATCAAATAATCGGCACAGCCATTTTGGCCGCTCTGTGTCTTGCGTTCGGCGATCAAAACAATTTCAAAGTTCCGGCCTTTTTATCACCTATCTATGTCGGTTTCTTGGTCCTTTCTTTGGTCGGTGCTCTGGGAGTAAACGCCGGAGCAGCTCTGAATCCCGCCCGTGATTTCGGACCACGATTGGCCTTAGTCACTGTTGGTGAGTAGCGAAATATCCAAATGAGCCTATTTGATGCTTACTTAATGTTTTTTAAACATTACCAAATCTCACCTGGTCAGTATTTTCAAAGCAATCAACTTATGTCGGCCTGCTTTTATCCAAAATGTTTTCGTTTTGAATACATACTAATTTAGGTTATGGAAAAGAAGCGTTCACTCACGAGAACTACTATTTCTGGATACCTATCGTCGGACCATTCCTCGGTGCAATTATTGGAGCTATCATGTACGAGCTGACAATCGGGATTCATCTTCGAGGAGTTGCTGAAGAACAACGCTTGGATGCAGAGAAATATGATTACGATGACGAGTAGGAAACTTGTTGATCAATTAGCGCCTCAGGCATTCACTCCCTCTATTTCCTTGTTCCCGTTTTCCGGTGTTAATCAGGAGAAATGAGGTCAATGCATTCAAAATCACCCTGCTTCTGAGAATCTGCACCTCTCTCACACACACACACAAACTCCCACAATGACTGCCCCGTGGTTATTTTTTTGTAAACCATCCATGATGTAAAAATAGAGGAATGTTACTATCCAATTTTTTGGGTACACCTGTAATGTGCACATTCTTCCATGTGATTTTGAACAGTATTTGCCTGTATCACAGGGATCCATCCAATGTACCTAAACCCCAAGTAAACCTTCATTCAGTCGCGAGATTCTATTTGATTAACCATATTGTTTTCAAATACAGATGTTACGTTCTAAGTGGATGTGAATACTGGTTTTTGGTGTGTGGTTTAGTGGATTAGACGAGCGATTTGGGAGACAACGATTTCGGCAGAATAGTCTACTAAAATCGATAATGCAGCACCTGACAAATCACAGTAAAATGAGCACATGGTTTGCCGATATATCATGATGCTGGACTGGAATTAAACTAGCATGCTCTGCACTTTTGAGAAAGCTGTCCGTCAGGTTACTGGGTTTCTATCGCAGCCTTTTACGAGCAACAAATATCAATATAAATGTGAACTTCTGCTAAAATCCATCATGTCATGGAATACATACCCAGCGATTTTAACACTTGGTTGGAGTTGGTAATCGTGAATGACTGTCATCATTATAACTCTGAAAAGTCTATTATTGTACTTGACTCTAACTGTCACTGTGGACTTAGGTTCAATCCTCAGTTGGGTGGATGGATTCGCATTGCTGATGACAACAGGCCCATATCTTCCATAACTTCCATTGTCTGTACTAATAAAAGTTATAGACGTTACCTTCAGCTGTCATCGCGTTAACTGATCTTTGACAAAGTAGTATCCATTCAGAGCTATGCATACTAAACAAGTATCCATCCTTATTTCCATTGTTAACGCACTTTACCTGATGAGGTGCTTGGATGTACACATGATACATTGCATATTTAATTACCCATCTAAAAATGCTCATCTTTTATTGAATCAGTGCAGTTTTCCTATCAGTTGCACTGATATTTCCATGAAGTAAGTCTACTGCTGATTACGGAGCTGGAATAGAATATCCTAATATCTTTTTCGAATGGGATACACAACCCGGGTTCATTGTTCATCGCTGGTTGCTTCTAACCCCCATGTTCGGGCAACGTTCGCGGACTCCAAGTACACTGTTGTGTAAATATACCCCAGTCAAAATTATTTCTCTATCTTATCTTTTACTCTGCTCTCGCGACCTTCTAATATTTCTTCTGCTCTTTTATCCAAATGGACAGTCAAAAGACAGAAAATAAAATGGGTGCAACAAAATGCATGGTAATGCTTGTAAAATCCGAAATCGAAGCTAAAAGATTTACTCGCTAAGGTTGGTTATATTCTTCACTCAATAGACTGTATCTGGCCAGTTGAATTACCACCGAAAAAGAGCTTTTTTGCTGGCCTGCATTCGAATGAATTACAAGTGCCTCTGTTGAGGATGATACACATTTTTGAAATGCACTGTGTCCAGTCTGAGTTGTGCCGATAAACATTGTATCGCTGTGATAAATCTGAGTTGAGAGCTCAAAACAGGATTGCATCATGAAGGCAACTGTTCCTCAAATAGGAGAAATTCTCTGATCAATATTAAGACATCCGTGGATCGAATACTGCGCTTATCTCTACTTAATATACCTTAGAGCATCCGGTACAAAGCTATCATTCATTGTAAAATCATGGATAACTGTGAGTTATTCGCACCACCACAGGCCACACCCATTGAACCATAAGGTTGCAACAGATATAAGAAATGATGCAACAAACATGATAAGATATACGACGAAGCTGAGTAAGAAAGGTGAAGCTGTGGGTGATAAACGGTGAACATTGGCATGGTGGATAGAATGCAATAATCATTGCGGGAGCTACAGAGCAAAAATGTAATTTCTGTTGGTTGTTAAGTGCGTTCAAATTTAATCTTGCTATTCAGGTGAAATACTGGTATTTCCTTCATTGTATCCGTATACCATTGTTAAGTATCTTGTCAAGTGTGCCCTTCAATGTCAGAAATGTATAGGCAATCGCATTTGGCTCAAAGGAATCGGGCCGATTTATCGACCCATTTTGACGCGATTCGTTTCTATTTGGTCCACCGAGGTCAATTACCACGGAGTGTTTTTGTTCTCGCCTAAAGTTCACATGAACAACGGTCAAGAACATAACGTACCCAGGTGGGGCTAGGGAGGGATGAACAGCCAGCCCCCACCCCACCGAAACTTTCGTCCTCACTCGATAACTCACTCAAAAATTGCTTTTCTTTGTCTAAGGAGAAATAACTTCACTCCGACTGGACGGGGTTCAGACAGACTGCGTCCAACTGATGACGTGTGTCGGTAGAAGAACAGATCACTTTGTGGGATTCCTATAGAATGAGTTTGGTTGAAGTGACTTGAAGTTACAACGGATTAACTTGAAATTATGGTGGATTCACTTAAAGATGAAAACGTGTAGTTTATGACGGAGGGATTCAATCAATCATGTTTTATTGTTTGCCTCAAATTCAGAATCCACTATACAAATATTTTTGTTAACCTTCGATGGATAATCAGGTAGCGAAATTTGATGAGGTTCCATTAAAGTTTGAATACTGGGGGAAAATATGACTGCCACAAAGGGCTACCAGTAGTGCCGAAAATACTGTCCAGGTATAATGTGATGAAATCAAAGGCGAAACAAGGTGCAGAACAAGTTCATATTGAAGAAGAGGATTTAACAAACGGATTGATTACATTCAGCGGTTAGAATGGCTTGACTGGATCGCATTCTTTCTAGACATGTTCCAAAAAGGCAAACCGATCAGTGAGTGACCGGGTTCCAAACTACGCTCGACAGAGAAATGCGCGCAGCATGGTGCGGCGTATGAAAATTGATGCACCCCAGGGTTTGGTTCACTACTTTTACCTAAGCTGTGCAGAGGCCGACTTATCCAATACAAAGCAAATGCCGCTTGGGATTGTTATTTGTGATCGTTATGCCCATGCGGTAGTGAGTAATCTTGCATTCTACTGCTGCTCTAATTTTGGAATACACCAAGTGTTGTTTTTGCTAAAAGAAATGATGTTTAAACGTAATTTTGCGTCGTTCACGCGAACTCACAGAGGACAAAGTACATGCGTTGTAAATTCATTGCCCCACAACCTGCTTGGGGTGATGTTGGCATGGACGAAATTGCGGATAATTGATAATGGATAACTGGGTCCACTTTCACCAGATTTGTTGTTGTTCCGGAAATTAGTTGACATGTCACATCCTGGTGCACGTTGAGGCTACCGCATGTCACACCACATTTTCCACAGTGGATCAATTTTCATCCACAGCGCTTATTCACACACCGCAGAGTTCATTATGCGCATTTGGAACGCTACTTATCCATGATGGAGTTATGCTCGATATGATCACTATTCAAAGCGATTTCACGTGTTTGATTATCAATAGTTTTGAAATCTGCCTGTGATCCTGTTGACGGAGCACTGAGTATGTTTATGGTGATCGGTGACTGAGCAGTTAACCATCATTTATGAGAAATGTCACTACTTTTCAATAAAATGTTTTACACACAGTCACCGCTAGTCTGTTAATGTATGAACAGAAAACTGGGAAAGCCAATACAGGGTGAAATTTCGAACCGCAATATGGATTGACCTACGGCTTGACCATGGAGCGAAACATCATTCAAAATGTACTCATACTGCCCGTTCTCGTTACGTGACAGACATCCCGTTGTGAGCTGAGCATATGATTCACAATTATTCGAACAGTAATTGCACAAGACAAATTCACCAGTACTATTTAGATTCATTGTTTTAGGCGGCAATAATACGAGGTTACTTTACTGTGATTACGTCTATTTATCGATCCAACTCCAGTCGCATTCGCTCCAGACGATTCTATGTCAATTGTCCAGGTGTGTGAGACACAATACCGCAAGTCTAAGTTAACCATGACCAAGAAAATATGATAGTCAGAGATGTTAAGCAAGCGTGCAAGAAACTGAATATGGCAGTCATTTCCCTCCATAATGTAGTGCCAACTGTAATACTCATTTTTGTGGTGATAAGTCTGATGTACGAGTGGTTATTTATCTGTATTTGTTTGATGCCTCACTCCTTTGTAACCCGTTTTGAGTGTGAGAAACTTCATCACACAAACCGATCATCTGTTTCAGGTTCCAGTTTAAACAAACTTCAAAGTTTTGTCACATCTCACCTTCCTTTGGGCATCTTGTTTGAGATTCGCAACTATGTTTGGTGTACAGAAGTGGATCCGTCGTCGAACTATAAGCACTTTCAACATGAATGCTAACAATATCCAAATCGTCAGCATTGTGTTAGTTATAATTTTGTCACTAATACAAATTCCAACTGTTCGGATTCGTGAACTGGAATAATTTGGGCGGTAGGTTAGACAGCCTAGGATGAATAGCGTTCCACCGATGAAACTGAAAACAAGAGCATTCCTGAGGTCAATCAAGCATGAACTAGATCGTTCTTCTGTGGGTAAACGATTCAAGAAAAATGGTGAGTACAGCATACATTACTGAAGCGGAAACTCAGTAGGCTGAAATTGAAATGACATTTTTTCAGGCTCTTTGGTGTTCACAATGTGGTCATTGTGCAATGACAGAGGTTGAAGTTCATGAGGTGAACTTGGATGAATGGGCTGGCTGTCATCAATGGCTTAGCAACAAAACCATTTATACCTTAAGTGTAACTCGCCCATTCCTGGTTTAGCCCACAGAACTGAACGAAATAAAACGCAGTCGGTTCGTTTGATAAAAAGGGTTACTCGTTTTTATAAAAAATATTGTTGCGTAAGGAAGCTCGACAAATGACAACTTTACAGCAGACTTTTTTCCTAAGGTCGCGGTTAGCAAGCAGAATGAGCTCAAAATTGATGACCACTGTGGGGACTCTAATAATAAACTGTGGTAATCTCCCGGCAGAAATGCAAGATGAGTCGACGGAAACGAACATCAACATTTTTAAATTTGTTGATGAAGTCAGTGATAGTCAATTAGAGTAGCCGATAAATGGTCTGATGTTCGCATCACTTCAGTGCCAAAGGAAAAAAGGGGAAAGTTGGCCTATAGCTCCATCGTCCGAACTACTCAAGAATTCTGAGCGAACTATTTTGAGGTCCTTTCCTCTTCTGTTGATCCTCGTGATTGTAACCAATTCGTCTATTGATAGCGTCGCTCTACTGTTTCCGTTCAGTTCAGTTTTTACAACCATTAATCATTCAATTCCGTGCGTCGGTTTTGATTGCCGTGTTTTGGTCGCCCATTTGGATAGAAGAGCAGGATGAAAATTGGAATGTGGGAAGCAAATTCATCTAGAGTGATGTTCAGAGAATAATGGGTAGATGCATGAGCGGTACTGCTTGCGATACCCAGCCATATCGTTCAGTGTCCCTAACCGTCGGCGAGAATCATCTCGCTGTCCGCAGCCAGGGAGCCTAACGGGACCTATGTGAGCCATTCTCCCGTTTAGGGTTTTCATACCCTCACACTAGTTCTTTGTTTGACCGCCCTTGACCTTTTTCCAACCGCTACTGGTTCTCCGTCAACAAATAAAAGTATATTTGAGTGAGTACCGAGCGAAAATGAAAGTTTCGGTGGGGTGGGGTTTCACTATGCGTCTCATCGCCCCACTCGGGAATGTCCTCTTTGACTATTGATCGAGTAAGCTTTCGAAGAGAATGATCGAACCCAACCTTAGTTGACCTCGGTCAATCGGGTACATCAAAATGTATCGACAAATCGATCATCGTGCCCAGGCGCGAATGTGAGCATGATTCATTGAATGAATGGCCTCATTCTACGCCCTCACTATCCTAGTGACTAAATTCCATTGATACCGTGATTCCATCAAATAACACCAACTCTATTGAATCAAATGTGATTGCCTAAGTATATCTTACATTGAAAGACATGCTTGACAAGACACTTAACAACTATATACAATGATACAGTGAAGGAATTAGCAATAGTTCACCTGAAAGACACGATCGAATTTGAACCCATTCACTAGCTAACATTAATTACATATATTCTATGTACTCCCCAGACTGACTACTGTGTTCTATCTACATTTCCAATGGCAATAATCTACCACCTCCAACTTCTCTGTTCGCTACTCACCTTTGTAGTCTGTTCTCAACCTTATTGCATCAATGATTAACCTATGGCATATTTTTACAGCCTAATTGCCTCTGCTCTATCCTCAAAGTTTGATAAATGAGACCGGTGATGATAGGAATAACTCACAATAGTCCGTAGTCTTACAAACGATGTCAACTTTGAACCAAGTGTTTCATGCGGTATTGATTCGAATCAAGTACATTATTCCATTCACTGTTGTCCTCTGATGCTGATCAGCGACTTTCTCCTACGCGCCGATAAATTCATGAAGAATCCCGGAAAGTTTTACAAAATGACGTTCCCGATATCGCTGAACCTTTTCTGCTGTCCGCCACGCAGAGATGCGTCCGGCAACACTCAGCTACTGCGGTTTCCCTTGAAATGTTAGATTTACAAAATTCTAAATGTAATCCGATATATCGTATATTTTTCGTTCCCCAGTCGAGACATTACTAATGCAAAAGCAATATTCAACTGAGATGCATCTCCATTTAGACAACAGTAAGATCTGTCTAGAGTAGCACGTTATAATTGTGCGCCATTTTCATTCGGAAGATGACAAATTGTAATGTAAGATATTTTTCCGAAGTCATTAGGACAACTGTCCCTATTGTCACTATGCCGTTTTTACCCATGGTCTTCTTCCTATCCATCCAGTAGTACATGATACTGGAGGTCATTAAATGAAAAATCAACCCAGAAACGTTGAGGACAACCAGTTTATCAGGTGAAGGACAATTTGAAAGTGGATTCCTTTCGAATTCGCTCATCGGTCGCATATGCATGACATACAACCAAATATAAACAAATAACCATAATTTGAGTGAATCAGTAAAGGTGAGACATCTGGGGGAGGAAGATGCCTATATGCATATGCACGCCTACGATCTACTGATGTGATACGTGGCTGTTTTGAGGTAAAAGGTCGGTTTGTGTTACGATTGCGATCACAGGCCAGGTGGGCCCATGGAAAATCAATTAGGGAAGAGAAACGACTGAATGCTCGAAGAAGGTGAACTACAAAGCCGACTGTATGTTTTTCCCTCATCCTGCCCACTCTTTTCTCCGTCCCTTAGACTTGCTGGGTCGCTTTTTTTCTAAAGTCATTATAAGCAAATCGTAACGGATTTCCGATCTGACTTAGCCTCATGATGACATGCGATGGTTATGCATAACAAGGTATTAAATCACATGCTTTTGGGCCCAGTAAAAATTATCCCGTTTACTATGCTGCATCGCCAGCGCACACACGCATTCGGTTTATATGATTAGTTTGTGCGAAAATTAAAGTACCAAGTAGCGGGTGAAGCATAATTTTTTTTTAAGTACAAGCCAACTTGTATTTCATATCAAAAAAGGAATTTATAATTTGGCGGGAAGAAAACCAATAAACTCTCTCTCTTCTCAGAAATGAAGCCCGCATATCTTTGAACGTGACGAACGTCTACTACCACCACCCCAGTTCCGGCAGGTTACCAGACTGCTCCTTACTGTTTTTCTTTCACTCCCCTGCACCACGACTAACGCCCCAGAAACCGAGAGCGGGAATAACAGCATGCATGAGAGAAATTGAATGACACTTACTGTAGTATCCACTGTCACAATAGATGGACAAGGAAAAAGTAGTATTTGGTTAGCATTGTGAAACCTGTATCTGCCGAAGATACGTTTGGTTAACTAAGAGAAAATGAACGTAGGAGAGCTTGTAGGGTAATTTATGTATCATTGGTATTCATCTATGGCGATTGAGTTTAGCTGTTGGACAAGTTATAAGTAACTACAGTTCTGTATTGGCAATATCTGAATGGAATATTGTTGCATTATGACCTCACGGCAATAAACATGCCTGTTTTTGTGTGAGCTGGAATTAATGGGACCTCATGAGCGGTATCAGTGTAAAAGAATTAGCTGCGGTGCTAATGATGTGTATCAGAGAACGGCGGTAAGTCATGGCGAAGAAGAGAACAGGGCAAAATAATCAATGCACGAAGGAGATAGTGATATATTTTATCTACAAGTCACTTAAGTGACATTTCTCCTTCTCCAACTTGTGTGAATCCAAGACTCCGCGAAGATGGATCCCCACAGACAATTCGTACATGATAGCGCCGGCAATTGCACCGATAAATGGTCCGACAATGGGAACCCAGAAATAGTAGTCTCCGTGAGTGAACACTTGCTCTCCATAACCTGAAACAATTTATTCCAAATAAAGGAACAAGGAGAGGACGCGAAGAGATAAAAGCCAAGTGAGAATGTGATTAGCTGGATAATAATGGGCACATAAGTTTTGATAATGTCCGCAAATCGTGTAATACGGTAGTGATAAATTCAATCAGAACACATAGCTTCAGGACAACTTACCGATAGTGAATAAAGCCAGTCGTGGTCCGAAATCACGAGCTGGATTCAAAGCGGCTCCAGCGTTCACTCCCAGAGCGCCGACCAAAGACATGACTAGTAAGCCGACATAGGTCGGTGTCAAATATGAGGGAACTTTGAAGTTGTTCTCATCTCCAAAGGCAAGACATAGAGCAGCCAAAATAGCGGTACCAATTATCTGATCAATCAGAGCTGGCACATTGCCCACAGTTGGACCGGTGACAAAAATTAACCCTGATTCCATATTCAGCGCCCCGTCCCATTTCCATCTAATGTTTTCCTCGTAGACACTATAAACTGTAAGCGCTCCACAAAATGCGCCGAATACTTGACACAACATCAAAGGGAAAATTGGGATCCAAGGCACTTTGCCAACAATAGCAAAGGCCAACGAAATCGCAGGATTAATCAGGCCGTAGCCCATATTTCCAGAAATGAATAGGCCCATTGTCACGCCTGTGCCCGATATAAAAGCGTTTGAGAAAGTCGTGTGATTTTCAAGGAACTTCTCTTGGGCTGTAACAGCCAATGCGAATATGATCATAACCATTGTGCCAAAAAATTCCCCGATGCACGCACGTATCAATGGGAAACGGGTCAGGCGTATTGCATCAGCCCATCTGTGCAATTTCTGCTCATACCGAGCCTGAAAACCAACACGTTCGTATTGTACTGAAGCCAAACTCATCTTAGGCTGGAAAAATCCAATGTTTTCCACAAACCGAAACGATTGCATTTATAGCATTTTGGATTCCAGCAACTATCCGCGAACCCAGAATGTAAATCATAGAAGCTTACAGACCGATGGAAATCACCAGAGGGGTGTTGTGAACACAGTGGGTGAAGACTGTATGAGAGTGATAACAGGGCATGTTTTGCACATTATGGATGTCGCATCCGCGCGCAGACTTGCACACACTCGAACATACCCAAAACGCCCACTGGAAATCATGTGAATATGCAATCACGGACAGGCTCCCGTATTGTTTTCTTGTCTGTCGGAGTGTTTCATTTTCAGTTTTCAGCCAGCAGTTAGTGCCAGACTGAATGCTAGCACAAGGCCCATTAACGATTCACCGATCAAACGTGGAAATTGTGCCGCCGGAAACGTGTGCAAGACAAGATCAGTTGGGTAAAAAAAGTCATCTGTTTTGGTTTCTGAACGCCATAGCTGCTAACTTAGACGGCGTTTAGTGTCGCAGTTCAGGAAAAAACTAGAAGTAGATCAAGCATTCAGAATTCTTCTTACATGATAATGCATCGAAAATGAAACTAAGCAAACAACGTAATTCAAATGATAGGGGAGAATTTTGCTGGTACCACATAGACACTATACCGTTATTCTTCTACAATGTTTGTCATATATTTGCGTTCTCAGCGTGTCTTTCTCCTCAAACTTAACATATGCACTCATACAACTATTTAAATTTGAAGGTTTCACAACTTTTCACTAGTTGGGTCAATCAAACATGTTTGTGCTCACCGCCAAGCGTTGGTGGTTGAGTGGTTAAGTTGTCAGGATAACCACCTAAGGGTCCTGAATTCGAACCGTACCACAGCTGTCCATTTTCCCACTAACCATATTCCCCTAGGCAGCCTATGCATGGCCGCGGTCCCTTAGAGAAAATTTACTCTGCATTTCTATAATCAATTATTATTATTATTACTTCTATTACTGGTTTCTATTAATCTTGATATACAATTACCGTGAGAAGCTTAACATGTTGGACGTATGCGTCTGAAATAGACATTTGTTTGTGTAATTAAACTCGCCAACAAACGTAATGTAACCCAGTAGATTTTTTGAATTATTTCCGCCCTCATGTGCACGGTCATCACAATTTTTTGACAGTTTGGATGAAATCCGAATGAAAAGCAGAAATGCAAAATTTTCTGTATGTGGTGGCACGTGCACGAAGGAGCAATGGTATCGAACAGTCATTCTGAAGCCGTTTTTCTGGCATGATTTTTCCGCAGTCCATAACTCATATCTAACACACTATGGTGTCTTTTGTTTTTCGCCATCTAATTCTGTGGTCTGAGTGCAGCCCGTGTTGGAAATTAACAGAGGAAATTCGGGTTATTCCTACCTGAATATTGTACCAAAAATCCAGAACTTACATGACAAAACACGAATTAGAGACGTCGCTGAATAGGGAGAGGAAGTATATGGATACGGACATGATTCAAATTCCTACATAGACTATTAAATGGCTTCAACGAGTAAAGTCCTTTGGGGAGTGCAATAATTTTGAGGCGTCGAAAACTATATTTTCGATATATTTTCTCTAAAACCACGAACCGCGGCGATGTTTACCCCTCCCTTAAAGGAAAGCCAGATGCCATGGCGGTGCCACATTTGTCCAAGGTTGACAAAAACTACCCTAGCTTTCGCTATTCGTGATATGATCTCTTACAAACACCACCTCCAGTTATGATCAAGCTCCCGAGGTACTTATTGCTCTTTACTATTTCTATCTGATCACGAGAAAGAGAAAATGACGGCATAGGCTGTTGCCAGTCTTTAACAGGCAGTTTGCACTTGGATGGCGCAAAGCACATACTATACCTAGATAACACTATCGCCCAGCGGTGTAAAGCATGTTGGAACTCCTGTGTATTGTCACCCAAAAGGGCGATGTCATCGGCAGAATCTAAATAAACAGCTCTGTTCCCTGGGAAGAGTTCGACTCCACCGGTTGCTAGACCGGAAAAAGGAACATTCTGTAGGACGTCAACTATCGCTGTGATGAAGAGCAATAGAAATACAGGGCAGCTTTGCCGCACTCCATGGGAGATGGCAAAGGGTGGGGAAAACGGGTCATAGACCCCGACCCGACCTGAGATATGATGACACAGGTCTTTGACGATCGACCCTTATTTCTCCAATGCACTGATTATAAATAAACAGTCCCGTAGTGTAATCCTATCGATAGATTCCAAGGCCCGCGAATGTCTAACGTCCTTGGCTTCTGATAGCCTGGACGCTACTCTGGCACCTGTTTAAGGGTGGAGATTTGATCGATTTATCCACGACCTGCGTGAAATTCAGCTTGCTCCTAGCGTATCTGTTTGTACAATCTACGAAGATTGACTGGTGCTAACAACTTTGACGCTATTTGGATAATGCTTCCGGTAATTCATGTAAATACCATGCAGGCTCTTCATAAAGATGGAAAAACCTCACTTCTCCCCTCCCGCGATAGGGTGACTTCTCTATCGGGCTTTATTCCGCCTTCTTTAAATAGAGCTTTGTTATGTCCCAGGGCTTAAATCTCATTGTGGATGTCCACCTTATAAGGTGGGTCTATCGAGAAAACCACGGGGCGTGTGCCAAAATAGTTGCGGGAGAAACTGACGCCGGAGACCAGTTAAACTGTGTCCCAAGTACTCCACCCAGCTTGTTCGACACCGGTGGAAATTGATTGGCGTGTTTTAGGAAGATACAAAAACTTAGCGGGATTACAGGTTATCTCTTGAAGGCGTGTTAAACTACAACTTCCTAAGCCAGCAGAATGCGCAGTATTCTTGATAAGGGGCCAGTGCCGAACAGGTGGAGTTGGTTCTAGGTTTTCAGTTAGCACATTTTGAAAGATTTTATATATGCTGGTTGTGATAACTTATCGCAGTCTAACTGTTGATACGTATTGAGCTTTGAAAACCTACGGGAGTACATGGACAGCTGGTCTAAACTAATGCCTGGTCGGATTCGAGGGGAGTGCTCCAGTACAATCAACAGTCCTGTATGTAACTCCATCCTTTGAAGCTTATAGCAATGTGGTCGATCTGCGTTTGTCGCCGACCCGATGAAAGCGGACGCCAAGCGCTGTATCGGCTATTAAATTGTATGAATGTCGTACTGGTGAGGAATAGATGGTGATCGGAATAGAGGAAAAAGTCCTTCCATGGTTTCCCGTGATAGGAATCTGGCCCAAAAGGGTCTCCTGGATGCGCCTCTTGTGAAGACAGCTGACCTACTCTAGCATTTATATTTCTTGCTAAGATTACGATATGAGCTCGACTCGCCTTTTTAACGTAAAGTCGCGTAGGTTTTGCTGGAAGATATTTCGGACTGTAGCTGATCTACAAACAAGTTTATTCTTTCGGAGAAACAACTGCTCACTCTGCGCAGAACTCCAAGTCCCACTAAGCACAAAACACTGTTGATCAGGATCCAGTCTAACAGCCAGGGTTCCGCTCTCGCTGTGAGATGCACGACAACGCCGGAGAGACCAGAAGCCGCAGTCTCAGGGCTAGGGGAAAGGTGTAAGGAAATTTCGCAATACGGTTTGATGGGCGCGTCAATCATCTGGGGGAGTTGGAGTCATGAATGTGAGTCTTTTGGACACATCACATATCAATGGCTAGGGTACCGAGGGTACAAGCTAAGCATGTCTGTTTTACTATGAGCATGAGAGTAAGCACGTTGAATGTGGCTAGTTTAAAACGGCATCGAAGTAAAAGAAGAGCTTCGACTAATGAAAAAGGATCCGGTGAGACTTGGACGCCAGTTGGTTTAGTATCCGAGAGAATAGGGGCAGGATTTACATCCGAGGCACTGCTGTTAGTACTATTGTTTAAAGACTCCAATGAAGTTGAATATGTGCGAGGAAATGAACGTGAAATAGAAGAAAGTAAAAGAAGTAAGTAGGTATGCACGGTGTAGAATGATTTAGAGAAATGGAGGAATGACTTGAGTATGGATTCACTGAAAAGGGAATGTTAAGGGTTGTATAAGTTGTGGGCTGTTGTCGGTTGCGCACCCCAAAGAAGGTCTTAATCAAGAGTACACTCTAACCTGCGCGTAACCATGCGCAAACTCCAAGGCTGCAGCATTGTTCCAAATGAGCTGGTACGGGTTGGTTGATTCATTTGCCTATTCTGAAGAGCAGTGTTAGGTAAATGGAATTCTACAAGGGGAAGTGGTCACGTTCACTGACGCTACATCACAACACTGTCAAAAGATGCACGTGGTGTTTAGTACGGAGAAACCTTGCCAAGTGGCAAATCCACCACATCCTTAAGGACTGCCGCTGATCATCCGCGACCACTTATCTATACCTTTTTCAGTTTAAGATGTCCGAAATCCAATTTAAATGTNCACAGTACAAAGTGAAAACATAGCAACATGACATCTTAAATTGTTACTCGGACATCTTAAATTCATATTGTGACATTTAAATTGGATTTCGGACATCTTAAACTGAAAAAGGTATAGTGTAGCTAAACCGATCTTATTCTCGGTTAAACCCCAGTTAGTGGTCGTTTCCCTATCCGCTATCAGCGGACGCCCTTGTTGACAAAGAGCTCTTCTCTTTCGAGATGACAAGGCATACTNCATACTCAGATTGTACTGGGAATCAGTACACAATATTACTACGGTATAATACAGTGCAGTTGCTTCATCGTTCCACGTCATCTTGTCCCTCTTACCTGTGACTTTACAGAGCTAAAGTCCCCTCTGACCACCTCTGTGTTTTAATTGGATAAGTTCCCGCGATTTGCTCAAATTGTAATTCCTTAACATGACAGGAGACACTCTGATCACCGGTTGGTAATCTTTGAGATTCCGTTTGTAGAATCCCGTGGAAGATTCTGCAATGTGGATTTCACAGCAACAATCTGTCCCAAAGATCGAGTGACTAGGAAATCGCGAAGTCAACAGAAGGCAAGATTGCCTTTAAATGCGATACTATCATAAGCAACCAGCGTTTAAAATAAATTGGCACAAACCTCGAAGCGTGAAAAAAATCAGGGAGTTCTTATTTGCACTGTGAGGGTGAACCATGGTGTAAAGGTAAAATAGCGTTCTGATCGGCCAAAGGAGCCTTCAAATGCTGCCAAATTGTTTGACTCGTCGACTGTGGTTGTGCGCAGTTCAATTATACTGGAAAACATCACTTTTCATTTGATGGACCGGAATAATTAACGTGCATGTCGTTCGGTGTACCCCCAGATGCCGACTGGGTTACGAGTAAGGACTGCGTGAAGTAGCGGGGTGTGGATCAACTAAGTGGTAAAGTTGATACGAGTCAAAGGTGAGGGGATACGGTCGGCCCGATCAATAGACACACGGGATCAATTCAGGTGCAGCACGCTCAGGAAGAAAAGGAAGGATTGTCACGGATCAATAAATACTGAAGAATGGCTGTGGAAATATAGACGCAAATTGGAGTACGAATAGGGCTAGTCTGTTCAGAGGGCAAAATGCATTCAACATCCATGTTACCTGGTACCCAATCGTGTCATAATGGCACTTTGAGTGATATGATTGAGTATTATGGTGTAACCGATGATGAGGAAAATTACGGACAATGTATGACATGTATGTATGACATGACATGACATGTATGTATGTATGACATTTTCCGGATATTACTTTCCCCCATAATATACCTATGTGTTTATATTGTTAATCCAGTAAAATTGCTTTATGATATTTCTTTTGCAAAGTTGGTTCATACTGTACCCCTACGTGAGAGAATTTTCACTTCCAGCTTTCGTTCCGTTTGCTCGTTATCGCGTTTTCTGGTCTACGCCATATTGGTACTTTAACCTAAATTTACTACAGCACTTATCGGCACATCCTCTGTGTCACGGTAGTTCGATACACGTCTGTCGCAAGGTGAAGTGTAATGGCTTAACCGGTCTTAACTTGGTCCCTCGCGAGCTAGGGCATTCGTTCAAGGGGTCTTAACGACTGGTATTAAAGGACCTACTTCAGTGTCACAATCGATGGCCCCCGTGTATCTTCCTGATTTCTGTGAAGAACGAGACTACTGGATTTTCTATTTTCTCTTCGCCAACTCTTCGTCAACTTTACACCCTCCTACCCATTCCGCTAAAAAACAGTAACCAAGACCGTGTTCTTACTTGTCGTCTGTCGACTGATGCCGATGATTGTAACGTTCTAATAGAAACAAATGCGAATCAGCTAAAAGTTAACAGGACTGAAAATGCAACGGGCAACCACAACCATACTCGATGAAACTAGTGTCCTCACTGTAACTGAGTACGTCATTTCATTGTAATTAGAAAGTTGCACTTACACGAGCTTGATCTCATTTCATTCCTCTTAGTGGAGCAGTCGGATTGTACAGCAAATGAGCAAACAGCCTATTTTTATGAGTCGTATATTTTTTATCAACACCAGACTCGGTGAATCGTATTTTCGCAAAGACCGACTATTAGTACGGCAATGAGTTTCGTCAAAAATTTTGATATTTGTTCATTCAAACATATTGATCAACTTTTTCGGAAAGTTGGATTCGAACCTACGATGAATAATCTGATCATGCAGCCACCCGCGGATAAATGGGAGCTGATTGAAAACGCTACGCATGTTATTTTAGCAAAACGTCCGAGAAACTGGAATGATTTAATTTAGCTTTTGTGGTCATTTGGAAACTGCTGTGGTCCCCCAGTCTGTGTACATGGGCAAACAAAACTCATGGTTGTCTTCA
>UZAN01040670.1:55291-72728 GCA_900618425.1 Echinostoma caproni
GGCAAACAAAACTCATGGTTGACTTCACCGGTACGCATAAGTGTGGGATAAGATGTGCAATCAGTTGATGAGCTCGTGACTCAAGCAAATGGATTACGACGGTCCATATTCGGACGGTCAAAGCGACTTTATAAGGTGATTCAGAACGATCGCTAAGGCTTAATACCGTAGAGAAAGGCTTCACTGATTGTATCTGTCAGAACACTGTCGAAATTAGATAGCTCCATTTTCAAAGGTCAACGTAAAACCCCACTGGTCTAAACAAGCACCTTGTTGTGTTCGAGCGGTGCACCTCCACGTTGCTTTAAGTAGTGAGGTTAATCAGTCGCTAACGCCGGTACTAGTATCAAGCAGTGATCGCCATTTTGAATGTACCGTTCGGTTTGTCTTAGGAAAAACTACAATAAAGAAGACGGTTAAGTTCCGAAGTATCAACATGATCGTTTCCTGTTCTCTTGGGGGAGGGGGAGTAAAGGTCCATTGATTGGACGCTTTTCTATCTCCTGAATAAACGTCTATCTTCCTACGTTCCTTCTATGTTTACACGAGCAGATCTCAGTCTTGCATATTGTGGAGCCCGCTGACAGACATCGATTCGTTGGGGCGGTGAATTCGTGTGATTTGCAGGGGGCAGCTAAGGTGGATGCAACTCAGTTAGCACAATGGGTGGGGCACTATCACCTGCGCACTACAACTAAAGTGCAGCTGATCGTAGTTACTTGGACATTGACGATAGCTAAATTAACAACGGGTACCACAGTAATTAAGACCAGGGATGGGTAACGAGGTTACTGTGTGGTTCGAGTGACGTTCTTTTAATTATGCGGATCATGTGCCTACTCGAACAGTAAACACTGTTGAGATGAGCTTTAGTGACTAGGCTGTTTGTCATCAATGGGCTATAAAAACCACAATCATATATGCCCTAAATAAAGGACACCGTTACCTGGCTAAAAAAACAGTATAACTGAAGGAAAGAGAACGCAATCGATTGGTCTAATAAAAATAGAAATTTCCGAGGTTAAAGGCAGATACTTGTTGTCAGAAGAAGTATTGCTACAATAAAGATCATCTTTATATGGTATAATATTACAGCAGACATTTCTTTCACAAGCTCGGGATGAGCACGCAGACTGAACGAATAAGTAACGACCACTGTAGGGAAAATAAGAATGAACTTAAACAATCTATCGATAAAAATCAAAGATTATTCCACGAAAATGAACATCTTTACGGTCTTTATTGGATTTCTTATCAAAGGCGGTTACGGAACAGTTACCAAATTGACCCAATTATTATTCCACCTTGAAAGACTTATGATTGAATATCCAATTCGGTCTGAGGAATAATCCCGGACACTGCTCTTCTTCTACACAACGATTTTTGAAAACTTGTATCCACGTGCTTCATTCGATCAAAGTTCCGAAACTTATTTACTGGAAACTCCGTGACTGGTTACTTTGGTTTGCCACATCTAGCCCATTTTCTTGCTCATCTGTAGAAAGC
Organism: Echinostoma caproni; assembly: GCA_900618425.1. NCBI lineage: Eukaryota > Metazoa > Platyhelminthes > Trematoda > Plagiorchiida > Echinostomatidae > Echinostoma > Echinostoma caproni. The sequence continues at coordinate 56,798 of UZAN01040670.1, forward strand.
ATCATAGAATTGCTGATTGTCTGCCTGGTTAACACGAGTCTTATAGCTGACTGTTTATGATGTTTTACATCAATCCTGATAGAAGAATTATGTTTTCAGATGAATGTTTCAAAAGTTGACAATTCACTCATTCGGGTGCATAAAGTCGTGGCTGAATTCCGTTCCTCAATGAAGTTCACTATTATTTCATCCGGCCTATATGAGAATTCGTGCAAAGAATAGAATGAATGTTCGTGAAACGATGGTGCGCAACACCCTAAATGTTGGCTATTTGCGGCATTTTTTATCCCTAAGATGTTAAAGGCGGACCACAATGCAGTAGGAATGGTTTACGCCTATTTGGAATCTGCATATTCGAACGACTACGATCATTTAGTATCTATAAGTCCTTTCCTTCTTGCAGCCCATTCGTAGTTCTCCCGTCCCCCAATCTTCTACGTACAACTCTTTACCCACCTGTCTATCCACCCCATTGTCAGTGGACATGAAAGTGCTTACATAACAGTGCGTAACAAAGCTGGATTACAGGTAAATTATCCGTATTACGTGAGTTGATTGCTTATTCCATAAATGATACCGACATTGCACGCAACAGTTCGCTAACCGCATACGAAATCTACTTGAACATGTTCGAGGTTACGGTGTCATAACAACGGAACACAAGGAATCGTATTCCGGCAATCCATTTCTGGCGATCTGCAGTATTGGAAAACCGCAGAGCCGATGCATGGTGGGACATCGGCGCAAGTCATGGTCCTGGTGAATCATCGGATGAAGGTTAGCCTACTTTCCGATCGGATGATGTAAATCCGTCACTCACATATCTGTCCATCCCTACCCTCCACTAATGCGTCCACAATCCACTACCACCACGCGGCCCAATCCACGCAGTGTGACAATGTTTACCGGTCATGTGACACATATACAGACACACGTGCATTGTCACCAAACCATCAGTCGTATGACCACATGCGCACTAACGCATTTGTCACCCAACCCATCCACACATTCATGATCCCCGCCAATTGGTGTGCCTGAATTTCTGACATTCGTTCATCAGCCGTGGGTGACTAGGTTTCTGACGCAATTACGCATCGGAAGGATCGTACAAACTCTTTGCGGTATACAACATTTACATTACATTCACCATACTTTTTCAACTCACAATTACTTGTCAGTAGTGAGGTGGTTGACTTGAAATGACTATCCTTCGGACTTCACCTTCACACACAATCCTCAGTTCATNCAGTTCATCGATTCAACCATACGATCGGAAACACTGGACTCGAGTTTCGCTCTTATTGGAGCTCATCAATATTGCATATCCACCTTCGCGTCCGGGATTTGAACTCCGGACCCATTGCATGGAAGGCGTATGCGTTACCACTGCCAGTCAGCTTCTGCCACGGCTGAACCGCATTGCCAATTCATGTTTGTTCAGGTATCGTCTTCAGTGGAAGTCAGTCAGTTAATTTTGCCCAATAGCAACGAGTTGTGAGTTAAATGCGAATAATCAGTCGAGCCTGGTAGGTTTGTGGGAAGTCAGCCCGTAACCTGCATGGACGTTCTGACATTCACTATACCATTTTAAGATTGATTTGAGAAACTACCACTTTGAATTGAGAATGTCATTTTGAATTAAGAAAGAAACCCTGGGGCTGGATCCGCTTCTGTTCAACGCACCCTGTTGGTCAATTGATCACATGTTTTTTTCCACCCCCTGACTGACAACCTGTCTTCCCACACTCTTTTTGTGTTGAAATGAGGCATGTTGTGCATGTTGTCGAGCTCGCTAACGGACGTCGATCCGGTGGCTCAGTGCAGCCGTGCGGTTTGCGTGAGACAGCTAAGTTAGATCCGACTCGATACGCAGAAAGGATAACGCATCGTTTTGTGCGCGCTACGACTAAGGTACAACTGGTTGTGGTTGCTCGGAAACTGGTCAATAACCAAAGCTTAACACAGTAACTACGACGAGGGACGGGTTTTGTGTCTGCGGTGTAGTCCGTGCAATGCACTTACGTCGGTCATGCGTGATCAACTTAGTTGCTGGGACGATTGCTCAATCGCCGAAGCTTACCACAATCACTACGACCACTGCTGACGGTGACAGGTGGACCGGAGCACAAAGTGAATCATACATTTAGGCGAGAAAGGTGCAGAATTACTGAACCACACATGCTTTTCTGCGGTGGTTTGCTGATTTGGTCCGAACATTAAAGGGAAACGTAAAAAAGTGTGATATAAAACACTGTCTGTCCGTCGGCGTTCACCTATCTTTTTCGTCAGGCTACGAAACCGGTTCAGCTGGGCTGACAGTGATGTGAACGAGCGAATCGTTCTGGCTTTCGAAGAGAGATAGGATTGATGTGTGATTTGCGAGGTAAAGCTGCTGAGGATGCCACCATACTCGCAAATGCTCAGCCCCATTGAACACATGTGGAGCTTCATTAGGAGCAAAGTCGAGAGGGATTTGAGCGATGATTATCCCAGTCTTCTCCAAGGAGTCAAATATAATGGCGAATGAAGTTCATGGAACAGTCAGTTGCTTTCGCAACTGATACTCATTGCGCTAGGTTCGTGCAACACTCGAGGACATTTTATATGCATACTGGTAACATTTTAAAAGAAGCTTCTCGGTTGGCCATAAGCACTCAATGAGAGCGTTTTCGAATTCCTTCCCTACATACTTGTTTACTTAATCACTTACTTAGGTACTTACAAACACCGATAAGAATACAGGTAGGTTTTTTTTCGTCCGTCGAAACAAACAGAGGTAGAATAACATCACAAATGGATGGTTACCCTTTCACAAAATAAATATCTGGTAATAGACCGCTTATACTCGTAGCCTCAAAACGGTTTGGAAAATATTACGAGTTCTTATCGCATGACTTCACTGACCCACCAAATCGACGTCTGTCAACGAGCTCAATAAGATCCAAGACTGAGATGTGGGAAGACAGGTTGTCAACCCCGGGGGTAGAAAAAATGTGTGCGAACCTGACCAATAGGATGCGCTGAACGGAAGTGGATCCAAGCACAGCGTTTCTTTCTCAATTCAAAATGACAGATTCCCAGTTCAAAGTGATAGGTTCTCAAATCAATCTTAAAATAATACAAATATACGAATCAAAACAAGTAACAGTCAGATGCGATGGAAATGTTTGTGATAACCAACAATCCAAACTTGATACTCTAAAGTAACTGTCAGGTTTGGAATACTACCAACCGAGTCATACCCCTGGAGGCTATAACTGATGCCCGCTGCGTGCTTGCAAAGATGGTTTATGGTACAACGTTTATAAGGTAAATGAAGAACGGTCTGATCAGCTGTTAGGTGGTCCAGTGGGTAATCTTGTGTTCTAGTTGTTAGGACCCGGGTTTGATCCCCAGTTGGGTCAATGGATTCTCGATGTTGATGAAACCCAACCAGGTCAAAACAGCTGTAAAGTGCTTCAGTTCCTTTAAGTCTACAGTTCATTTGCTCTTTACACTAATAAATTCAATCTACAATCGGTTCCAATCCTCCATCACTATCATCTATTGCGTTTGTTTAATTACATGGACTCGGGAAATCCTGTTGTGAGTACTTGCTTCATAATTGTCGATTTACGTTAAGATTCAATCTGCTATTCACGTGTACCAAATTTTAATCATGTATTTCTTTCAGAACCGCATTGATATTCATACACCTATACCATGCGATAGGTGCTTACGTTTTGCTCAACTCAACTGGGATTGTGAATAATCAAGGGAGTGATCAGAGCGATCTACGATTTAAGTGCTACTTTCAGAGCTGGCATGCTATGTTACACAACTTAAAGGATGCGTCCCTCAACAAACCTAAACATTTAGAATGGTCGTCGTTCACCACTAAACAGTGGTGATCTGTGGTTCATGCTGACCTTATCCTGGCGCTCTCATATGCAATTCCATCGCTGTACCCATTTACTAATCACTCCAGAACGTAGCTCATAACACTGATTCCGTGTGCCATGATTCAGTCGTTTGGTAATTTATTGAAATTGTCACATAAGAAGAAAAATGACAACCACCAAAGTTTATCCCACCCCCTTCTCACCGATGATTGGATTAGTTATGAATATGGATGAGTATATTCCGACTACATCGGGCGCAAAACGTTTGGCGGGCGAACATGTGACTCCAGGTTTACGCAACGCGGAGTGTTTCTTTGCAATTGCATCTTGAATAGACAAAGCCTAGCGTATCAGCCCTCCCCTCCCCCGCGGAGCGGATAACCATCTAAATACACTTCCTGGTATTCCACATGTGCCATCTGGTAAACCAGATGTGACATGAATGGTATGCTATATTTTTTCAAAAGTTAATCTTATCGATCAAATTATCGATCCAGGATGGAAAGTGATTTCTAATTAACAGTGTCCACGTAGCCGAAGAAATCGCTGTGTAAGAGTAGAAAGATTTGGTTGGTACATACTATGAATGCAACAAAAGTGAATAACTAATGTGCCTTTTCAGGAATAATTGACTGATAACGCTGTTTCCTTATCCAAATTATTTTACATCAGTGTGAAATTCTCCGCACATGATCCTTTTACGGTCTCTTTTTTACACAACGATCATAATGAATAAAGTTTTAGTATACTCCATTATTTTGGTTCCGCAAATGTGCAATTTGTCCTCAACTGTGAAATCTCGACATTGATCATCCTTGTTCACTAGACTTGACTTAGATCTTCAGCAGTACAATCATTTCTGTCGATTGAGCTATGTAGCTGTTAGCATCACACGGATCTAAAAACCGTGAGAGAATGGCAAACTGTCGACAGCATGTCAATACGGAATTGGATCAATATTTTTACCTGGCTATTTACAATCGGTTTGTGAATTCGATTCAGTAGTGAATAGGCCGAGTAGATACACCCTTTTTCTCAGTGCAAATTGCATGATTTTGACTATTTAAGAAGTTGATACTATCGCTGACATAATTTTCGAAGTTGATCGCCCAAGTAGCTCACTCCGGTTTTGCATCGACTGAAACGTCGTTCCTCAATCATTTATGTATATTTTACTCAAAGTTGGCTGGTTCCCGAAAAATTACCACCCTGAGGACAATTATACCGACACAGTGCAGTATTCGGAATATAAATCGGAATCGAATAGCGAGACTTCGGATTCGGACAGAAAACCCGCTGAATAGCGTAAAGTCAGGTAGAAGCAAGACGAGCTGAGGATACAGTTAATTCTATTCGGAAAATCATGCAAATAAATAACAATCGATAACGATATGTTTCATTTAGTTGCCCACTTGAGATCAAAGGATTGGTTGTTGAATCCGTTTCCTGATGGGTTACCTGGAAGCTGTACCGTAGTGCATACGTGCTCGTTGTACGCTCACCACAGGCAGATCAGAAGACGGGGGACATATGACCACCATTGTTTATTTTAATTTATTATCACCCAACACTAGATAAAGAGGATTTGAGTTACAGCATTCAGGTGACATTTTTCAAAAGTGATAATTGTTTGAATGTGAATATCAAGCAAATCAAAGGCTTGATCCCGGCTCAATACTGTCATACCACTCACACTCAAGTATACCTCGATACTTTGTTTATAACGTACCACACTGTTGCTTCATTCTGGCAAGTGCGATTATATGAATGAGGCGTTCATTAGCCAGGAGGATGTTCCACGATTAGTGTTGAATTCTTCGGTGAACTGTTGGATGAACAAGGCTAACCACTTGAAAACCTGCTAGGTTCCCCATCAAACCAGCAGGTGTTTTTCCAAACACACCGCTGAGAAGTAGCGCCTCGGTTCATCCACTTAACTCGAAAAAACGGGAGAAATAAATGGAGTGTGTCTAAGGATGTTAAATCTATTCTTGGCGGGTCAAATTCGGCAAATCACAGTTATATCGCCAGACTCTAGCTACATTACACCTAACAGAAACTCAGAATACCCGTGAGAAATTGCTCTGTTCCTCCGCGTCCAATTAATCTGTGGGTTTGTGTGCGCAACAGATGTATTAGACTTTCTCTTAGATGCGACCTGAAGAAGCACGAGGCAGACTGTAGCTCTGCGGTGACATCAGTCTCTAAACGAGACCGTTAGAATGGAGCTCACAGAATCTCGTTCCGACGAATTCTTGGCCCGCAGAAAGCACATCCATGTCCATAAATGGAACACCAGTGTGTCTTCAGTTGGACACTGCATTTAACATTACACTAAATTCGTCGCCAACCGGGAGAACTACTGGGGCACTATCTATCAAACCAACAACCCACGTAGCGCATCCGGCGGTCAGTTGAAACTTTTTAGTGAGTTCCGTTGTGAAATTACTGTTGGCGCTGTCCACGCTACGAGAGTGATATCGACTTGATTGAAAAAATTAATCACGCCACAGGCTTTGCTCCGGTTCGGTTATTTTAACTGAGCACCCATGTGACCCATCACGCAGATAACCTTCGAATGTACTCTGCCCATCATCACGCCCCGACTTTGGTCCGATGACATACTTTGTTGTTATTGTTCACATACCGCCTCTAAGCGTTCCTCGTCCCATTCCTTTGTGTGTCATCTACCCTTATCGTCCTTGAACTCTCACCGTTCCACGCTTACCAGTCTCGTGCGTCATTACATACGAACTACCCTGGATCCGTTCCCCCACCCGCGTTTGGTTCCGGTTCATTGTAATCCCGTCCATTTTATGTAGACCTTTATATTTGATCGTTCGATTTGTTTGCTTATCGGACTGCTTTGTTCCATAGGATCCATAAACCGTTTGTCTTGCATTGACCAATAACTGCGCTTCATTATCGAGCGATTAGTGTTGCGATTAGTGCGATTAGTATTTCTATCCCTTAAATTGTCCCGTTTCTGTGCATAGTTTATACTCCTTTTGGTGACCTCTCCGCAGGTGCCTTGTTCTGCGCATTGAACCGCTTTGTATCTTGTTCTTGTACCGTGAAGATTGGATTGGCCCACGATTTGAGGTATGGCGCTTGTTTTCGTACATATTTGCCTGCTTATAGTACACGTAGATTGCCGACTGCTCGTTATCTGGAATCGGACTTGGGGTTCGTACTTACGAGTCACTCAACCACTGGACGACAGTCCTGTACCGTACTCAAATTTATATCATCCCGTTGCGGTTAAGTTCGTTGGAGGCAGTACTCATTTTGGCTTTATCCAGTTGTGACGAAGAAAACCACTACGGTTTGGATTCAACCGGACGATGTGCAATTTGTAATTTTGGCTCGTTACTCGGAGTCGCCGAGTGTCACTATTTGATTCATACGAAGCAGGACTGGAAAGCAAAAAAGCACTCACATTTTTAATCGTTCCTGGAGACTTAGTCTTCGTTGCGGACGGTCACGGTCGGACGGAATTACCTTTGATCTCGAGCTACTTTTGCTGTAGCAGTTGGTTTTGTTCGAGAATATTCGACGACGGAAGGACGCAATCGCGGACGTGTCCACTAGGGACCCTCCTGGACGATTTTGGGCATAAATATAGTGACTACTCATAAGTAATGTAAAATCTAAAAATCATAAGGATCTGCTGAATATGATTTAAAAAATATTTATTAGTAGTAAAGCATCAAATTTGAATAACAATAATAATGACAATAGTTATAATAATATCTCAACATGGATATAATTGTCTTATGTCTCCCAAAAATATGTCCATATCCGTGGGAAATGTTCCATACCAAAACCACATGCGATATTGAACCTCTTCGAAGTGGTTCCATATCATGTCCCCGACGGACCCGAACACGTTTTTACGTCGACGCTTTATCCTACCCCAGAAAACCGCCACGTTGTGAGTGTGAACACCTGTAGCAGGATGCACAAATCTATCAGAATGGTTAACACACATGTGAATATAACCGAACGAAGTAAAGGATCGATAAGCCGCCCACTGATATGTATATATGGTAGTGCCTGGTGCGACCCAACCCTGTATGCTGGGAAGGAGAGTTTCAGCTGACCTGTTATCCACTCGTTGGCAGTATCCCTTCTTTAGTGCGTGATCGTACATTCCAAACATCAAGGCCGTTGGCGGCTACTTACCTCACCCATATTTGCTCCGAACGGCAACACTTTCGTCAACTTCCACAACAACCCCAGGTCCACCAAGCTGAGTCATCAAAGAACACAATGTCGAGGACGAAATATCTCGGCAGTAAGTAAACCATTGTATGGTGCAATTCCTCGTGACCTTCGCCATTACGGCAGCCCTGGTTACTGGCCCTTCCATTACAAAATAAAGTATTAATTTCATCAGTGTATCCAAGGGCAACTGCGATTTATGGAAAAAGGTGCGTACGTGTTTTGCACTTTGCACACCGGAATGTTTTTCCGTCGAGGCAAGACTGAAACTCTTGCAAATGCATAGCACGTCCACACACACAGTTGCGTTCCTTTCTAATTAATCCACGAACCTGCATATACTCGATACAAGCTGGACCTTCGAATTCGTTCAACATACGACGCATATTCGACCCGCATAACATGCTTTCTAAGTCACAAATTAAAACAAAACCCCTCAAATCAACCTTCACACATGAGTGGTATAATGAAACCAACTACACTTTAAAAATCATTAAAATAATTTACAAACATGATACAATTATTACTATTTCTTGGCAATGTCAAAATCCAAAAATTCAGGGGGGTCAATATTGGACACGTCCGCCGATGCAATTATACTATCGTGGGTGCTATGCTCCACCGACGGGAGTACTGCTAACCAAATGCTAGACCAAAGTGGAGAACTCACAAGAGAATTACCACTAAACACACCAATCGAACTTTGTTAACTACAAGCAGAAACAGCAACGCAAGTCCACCCCACGCGCATCACAGAAAAAATGCAACGAGACGGCTGAATTGAGAACGTAGAGAACGTAGGACGGAACTCACATAACCCGTCAGGCCACGTACGATTCCGCGTCACAACACAAGGACGCTCGTGACTCCAAAGACAATTCTAGTCCGGATTTGATAATCAGGACCAACCAAACTGCCAGGGAGTCAGCGTGCCACCTTAAAACAGGTTTGTTCTCGGAAATCCAATCAGAACAACGATAGGCGAACCGCCAACCAATCGTTTGATAGTGGCATTTCCTGTCCTCGCTCTTTCCTATAATGACCATGATCATTGCAAAATAAATGAAGTCCTAGACGCTTCCATCTGTGTTTTATTTCACTACCTGCGGAGTGTTTATCTGGACAGGAAAGTGAAGATGATCCTGTAAGAATATAACACCAGGTTAAATCCTGTGAGGTTACAACACAGACATCTTTCATTCAATCAACCAATCAGTGTCAAGGGTGCAATCTGGTTGGAACGTGATCACGTCGTTCCCGTATGCATTCATATTTCTGTATCGCTTCGTGATCATAGAATTCTGGGCTAGCATGACGATATTCAAAGTGGCATTTGTGCTCAAAATTCTCCGGTNTCGTTAAAATGCCTTATAAAACCATTACCGTCTCATTTTTCGTCCAGATTTGAGATGATTCAAAACACACTTCAGTCTTGTGAAAGCGATGTAATCGTACTGATTGGCTAAAAGTGTTTTGGAGTGAAATGTCTATTCCCACCCTGAATAGGCTCTGCTTTGCATTGCATAAAGTCACGTTTGCTTGTTCTGCCGACTGGGACACGGAAAACGTGCAGTTGGGGGGGGTGATAAAATGAACGGCAATTCACTCACTGAGAGTAAAGAAAATTACGACGTAGATTATTGAATATTCACACTGAACAAAAGCACAATAAACAGCCGCAAAATGAATGTATTTGCACATGCTAACCTTCCACAGTCTCATTTGTGTTTCTGACGCGAAAATCCCGAACGTTCACTATTAATGGACGTATTGAGAAATCAGCTTCTTTTTCATTAGCCGTTTATTCGATTTGCTTCACTGGAGTGATGGTCCAATCAAATCTCATTATGGACAATCTACAATGGTTGATCTGATGTGTACTGACAGTGCTGAGTGGTAGGAGTAACAAACGCAGAAGGAACAAACTGGAGTTTCCGTGACGCATTCTCTCGATATGAACTTGCCAGCGTTCACTCACCAGAACTACTGTTTCTGGGTGTCCATTGTCGGACCACTTAGCGGTGCAGTTGTTGAAACTATCATGTATGAATTGACTCTGGGGATTGTGAAACCACGCCGATTGGAAAAGCGGAAGTGCGATTTCAGTAACTTATAGATAAACTGTTTCACCACTAGGACCTTCAAGCATTTGATCTGTGCTCCTGTGTTACACCATATTTCACCGCCGTTTCTGGATAAACAAAGCAACTAATGCTTTCGGAATCACCTCGTTGTATCGAATTCACACTTCCCGCCCACATGTGAACGCCAGCTTCGTTAAGCAGAAAACGCGCCACTCAGCATGCGAACGGCGAAACTGTGGTTATGGTGTATGTAACATTGATTGGATTAGGAAACAATCAGTGCGGTATAACAACTCCAACAGACTACAAGCAATGCGGGGGAATGTCCGCGATTGTAAGCGCAAGCTAGTGGGCGTTTAGGTATTCTCGAGAGTGTGAAAGTCTGCGCGCGGATGCGGCAACCATAGTGTGCGAAACACAACCTGCTATCACTCTCATAGTATCTCTACCTACCGTATTCACAACAACCCTCTGGTCATTTCCATTGGTGTGTAAACTACTGTGATTTGCATTCTGGGTTCGCGGGCAGTAGCATGAATCCAAAGTTCCATAAATGCCATCATTTCTCTTTGCGGAAGCCGCCCGATGCTGCCAGCTTCAGGTCTGTTTGACTTCAGTGAACTAGGAACGATTTTTATAATCAAACTAGGCTGATAACGTCGCCGTACCCCTGTGTACACTACTCCTAATAAAGATTTGATGCATGTGTTTGTCACAGAGCATCCACAGGACTCAAATAACGCAGTACTAAGAATTTCCTACCTGTCCGTGGTTGAAGGCCCAAAATAGGTATTATTGACGAACATGCGATCTAAAAGAGCCTGATCAATTAAATTAAATTAAATTAATGTGCACAAATAGAGAAGCTGATCATATTTTGAAGAAACATGGGTAATAACTGGTATTCAGTCTGCTGAAATCGCCAGCAACAATGAAATAGGTTTCACTTGTGTCCAAAAATTTGGATAAAAGATGTCTCCAGGACGGTAGATATCTCTTCACGAACAAGTTATGAAACGGTTTGAAATGATGCTCGAGAAATTGTGCAAGAGAAAAATTGACTTACAGTCCATAGTAATCTGGGAACTGTGTAGTGCGCAATGAGTGAACATGCGTTTGGCGGAACCCCGACGGGACTGGCGTGCGTATGCGAGGACAACACCGCCTTTGATTTCTTTCCTGCACAAAAAATAGAGGCCTTACCTTTCAACCAATTTCTCATCGGCTAAGTCATGCAGTCGGGATTCTTGGAAAAATAACGCACAACTCACCGCTGTGAATCAGGAAGCCGATGTTTCATATCTTTGACCTCAATCAGCAGACATTCAATGACACTATGACAAGGGAGCCAATGGCTATTATGTTTCGGTGCTCAAGTGCCATTTTCCAACCAGAACGATATTTTCTCCGTTTGCCTATTGGATTTTGTCGCAAACTGAGAAAAAGCTCGTAAAGAAGAAACACGGGGTTTTCTACGGATACTTGCATGGATATTGAATGTAGCGCTAGGTAAGTAATCACTGAGTCCACAGTAATTGGTGTGAACAACAATCCAGATGAATGTGACGGGAAATGCCAGAACTACAGTGATAACGTAAAACAGCATGGTCAGATTTACAGGCCCATCGCTGTCGACTTCTGCGAGTTCCTGAATACAAGAGTAGTGGACGAACGGACAATTTTTATACTTCACGATTTCGGGAAATGACATACGCCTATCGCTTACTGTTTCTCTACGATGCTAATAGTAGTTCAAGTTGCTACACTAACTATGCGAAGGAAGTATTCCGTGTTAGAGCAGTTTTTTTACGTACTCTGGAATGTCATCAAGATCTTGAGATTGCCGTGCTTTTGGAGCATAGTTGAGTATAAGGACAGTTTGTTTATTCTCGTCCACATGGCAGAACTTCATTAGCGTACTTTGGGTTATAATCGATGAGTTTGACTTTGTTGATCGCCTGCTCACACTTTGATGAGCGAATGTAGCTGCTCATACAGATGGGTACAGTAGCAGTAAGCTAACTTCGCAGAGGACCCTTCCTCCCCCCCCCCCAAAAAAAAGGTGCGGTTACTTTTTGCACCGAAGGAAAATTTCGTGTGATGTAACGTTCGCGGCCATGCATGTCAGGGAAAAATAGAATGAAATGCATTTGGAACAGCGGTTTTCCTTTCTTTTACTAAGATAAACCTTATCGCTCCATATGAGATATTTAAGTGTCAAATGAACCGCCAATAACAAGCTGTCTTTTGCTGGCAAAAGTTTCTTTGTAATTTAGAAACTGTTCTAACTACTCGGGCATTAACGGATACCCGCTATCGGATTGGATTTACAAAGGTACGTCTAACACAGAGTAGTTAGCAAAATCAATCAGTGAGTATAGACACCGTGAAGTCTTGGCTAGTCTCAGAAAGCTCATCGATAACAAGCAGTGAGCAGGCATTTGGCATAGGTATCTGAAGGCAAAGACCTGTTGAAGTCGACATACGAAACTTCAAAAGAGAGGTGGTTTCGATAGTTTTTCCAGTTTTTCACAAACAGGATAGCTGAATATTATTTCCTTCCCACCCTAAATGAAGAATGTGAAATTCCTGCATCGCACGAAGTACCTTAAGCGGATTAGTGCTGGATAACATAAGGAATTTTGCGAATCTTTTAAAGGAACATCACACTCAAGAGTCCAGTACCCGCAAATTTAAAAAGCGGGGTTCTGTAATACGACAGTCAACTATGAGTGTACTGTTCACATAATAAATCAAGATAGATCACCCCCATTCCGATAGCCTCCCGCTGCTAATGATGATTGGACCCAACTTTGGTGTGGCAGTGACGTTTCACTTAGGTTGAACATTTACGTTTACTGTGCGATCGCTTTTGTTATACGGTTGCAAAAATTTAAGTTTGTGTGCAGATGCGCATCAACTAGAGGTTTTCAGTCACCGATGTTTATGGAGGTTGGTGCAGGTAGGTTGTAGCAAGTGTGGTAGTAATTTAGCAATCGTTTTGGAGGAAATTATTTCGTCGAAGATGTGATATCTCTCCCGATTAGGTTATGCACGTTACATGGATTAGGGCACGTATCTTTCGTGCTTAATAGTCACCTACCACATCGCACCTTATTCGTTTTTGCCGGTCCAGGTTAGAGGCAATCACGTAGAGCTTACTATATAATGTGGAGACGAGGCATGAATAAATGTATAAAGAGATTAGACAGAGTGGATGTCTCCCATCTTCTAGACTGGGTTCCAAAAGACTGTACATTCTCTATTGGAGGGGACACTGAAGGATATAACTGCCAACCGATAACAGTGACGTTTTAGTTGTCATTTCTTATAAGGTTTAGAACGGCTGAAGTGGTGTGCATGCGCAATTATACGGTTTGTTCTGTTTCATTATCACTCAAAACGGAACCATTTCCTATCCCCCTCCCACAGTGGCGTTTATGGAGTTGACAGCGATGGCTGTACCTCGCCATATGAAGATAATCGTGCAGGGGGAATGCTCTATTATGAACCAGGAGTTGAACCGAGACGGAATTGTGAAAGGCTGTGTGAATAACAAACAAATAACCGAAGGTTCAGCTACTGGGACATCCAAAATTTTGGTTCTAGTAAGTACATCGTGATCAAGTCTTATCCATCTGTAGGAAATTTAGCATCTCAAAAGCCGGATTCTCTTCACCTGGTTTGTGCTTCTACTGTCGGTTCATGTTAGCCCTGTATTTCTCTCCAGTCGTGTAGAACGGCTGAAGGTATTGCTGGTGCGAATCCTCATTCGCATCCCAAATAGGAAAATATTCTAAAATGGTTTAACGATATTCTGCTCGGACAACCTAAATATTTACCCCATGAAGACTTTGGAACGTTGGTTACGTCAAACGGAATCCGACAGAACTGTGCAACATTTCCACAGACGTCGAACGCGGTGAAATCCTTGTCTTCCTCCGAGATCGGTATGTTATGATAAACAGGTGGTAAACTTAGAGTACTAAAAATGTAAGTGAATTGTTGAACATATAGTCGACTTTGGGGAACGCGTTGGCGTTAAAAACCGCAAACTGTATTGTATATCCTTTGCAAGCGCGGAAGGGGGCATTTTAGTCAATACGCCTAAGCCAACCAACCATCACACTGGAAACGTTTCACGGACAAAACAGGAATCATAGTTTACTCACACGGTTAATCGAACCAACTCGTACTTTAAGATTAAGGCGTAATGTATTGGTTACCCTTTGGTTCCTGTTATTATGGTGAGGCACAGGTGAATTCAGTGCGCGAGAAGGAGGTGGTGGAAAGATAATTGATTTGCAGTAGATATTTTGGCAAATTCGATACTCAAATTTGTAGTAATCTAAAAATTTTACAGTTAACCCGTTTAAGAAAATTCAAGAAACGCGAAAGGTAAACGACAGATCGACGTGTAAAATTTTAAAATATTGCTCATGTAATACGCAGAAAATAACTGTGAACAATGAATGATGCGAAATGCACAATATATATATATATATATATATATATATATATTATAAGGGAACTTGCAGTTTAGCGAAAAGCTTTTATTCTGTGACTCATCAACTGGCTAATACGTCACATTGTATGTCACATCATTTCGTATAGATAAGAGGAAACAAAATTAATGATTATTCAAATGGAGATCGTTGTTGTTGTTGTTTTCTGTCTCCATTGCATAAAACCGGATATGACTGATCCTGCCATCGGAACTTAAGCTTGGTCCATGTTAATTGTGTGATTTTGGGTGGGATTGGGAGGTGGAAGAATAGGCGGAGGAGGAGGCGGATGGGCGGCGGAGAGCCAAAGTAGGTTGAGTGACTTCACAAACTGTTTTTGGGCGTACAAGGGGGTGGGGATTATGTTACCGGAATCCTAGCCACCGCAGTGTTGTTTTAAATTCGTTTGTTAAAATCCTTCTGTTTATCTCCCGACTCGGGGTCGAGTTACACGGAGGAGCTTGTACTGCCATCTGTGAAAGAGAGTTTCCTTTCGGTGGCGGTGTTTCCGCCCTGGATATCCCGATAGAGCCGGCGCAGTTTGGACAAACCCATTTCAGAAACTTGTGGACAGCATAGTGTTCAACTACCTTGGAATTTAGTTTACTGCACCGTTGGTGAAACCAATCCTGGTAAAGATCACAACGTACGCCCTCAACCACCTCGACAGAACACCTTTTTCTGGCACACGGGTAGGGTGCGATAACCCGTTTGGCTCGTGTAGCCCCTTTAGGAGGGTTTTTCTGAGCTATCATGGCACTTGTATAGATACTCTTCAAGACTATGTCCGGTAAAAGGGGGGGTGTACGGATGAAAACCCTACACAAAATCGATAAAACCCAGGGATAAGTAACTCTGGGTGGTACTCTCGGAAATAAATGTTGTAACCTAGTCGCTCACCTGGACTGGAATTCGTCACGGTGGTCTTGCCACCCGGGTTCCGCTCAGTTGTGGCTCTCAGATGCAGATTACCGATCTCCAGCTCGGAAGGTCCGGTATAATTTTTCCAACAGGAAATTGGACTCTGGAGCGTTGCCTTCACTTTTTTCAACCTAATTTTACAGCGAAACGTTCCACTCCAAAATTCCAAGCGCACGTCAGGTTGCCAGGTCAAGACACTGGTGGGTGGCATGAAGCTGTACATTACCCAAATGTAGCTCAGGTCATGAGAGGATAGGTGGCAGGACTTGCGGCGAACGCAGAAGCAGTCCAGTTTCTGGCGCCAATGCGATTGGGA